>NAGG01001014.1:0-33860 GCA_003031705.1 Calonectria naviculata | reverse complement strand
GTCGTCGGCCACTGTGAGGTCGTGGTTCAGCGGCCACCCTCCACCAGCTCGCCTGCAACCGCCCACTAAGCGGCTTGGCTTCTGCCACAGCACCTTGCAGCGCGGTCAAAACAACCTCGTCCCCAACTGATCCACCCGCGACCCACCCCCCCTGCTCCTGCTGTGGCCGTAGCCGTGGTCGTCTGCGACACTGCGCGAGGTTAATTAATATAACCAGGGCGCTGCACCGGCTCCACGCCTCTCTCCAGCTTCGAGATTGACCTCTTCACAAAGCCGTTGCTGGATCGCATCGCTCCAACACCATTCGCCCGCCCCAAGGCTGGGCCCCAAGATATATACGCCAGGGCTCTGACGCCCATTGAGACGATCCCGTGGTCGCTGCTCGCATCGCGACGAGATTTCGTATCCCTTGTTTGCGTTTTCGGACTGATGCTCAACCTTATCTGATAGACATCATCGATATTGTCTCTCGCCCACAACCAAATATCTAAAACAGAAGACCACCGCCAATTGTCCCAACTACTATTACACCATCAAGAGGCCCTTGGGCTCACACAACGCCCGTCATGGCCTTTTTCAAGCAGGTCGTGACCCTGATGGGCAAGAACCTGCGCATACTCTTGTTTCGGCACCTCTTGCTATGCGTCATCATGGCCTTTGTCCTCCCCATATTTTTGGCCGCCTTTTTTAGCTTTGCTAAGAATCTATTTGTCCCGCCAGCTGTATTTGGAATAGGCGACCCTCATCCCGTCAAGACGCTCGCCCAGGCCTTTGACGATGCCAAAAGCGACAGCCGCGACAAGTTTGTTCTCGTCAACAACGGCCATTCTGGCGGTGACATTGACCGGGTCCTCGGCCAGCTGGAGGACCAGGCCAAGGCTGCTAGTAGTTCCATCCAAGTTGTCCGCATCAGTGACGAGGAACAGCTTGCAACAGAATGCCGCAGCAGTCTCCGTGCTGTGTCGACCTGCTTCGGCGCCGTCGTCATGCGCTCCTCCCCTGACGAAGGCTCCGGTGGCATCTGGAACTACACGATCCGCACTGATGGTGCTCTGCTCAACTCGGTTGGAAAGATTGATGTCGACAAGTCCAACAACGACCAGGAAGTCTACATCCTCCCCGTCCAGCGCGCCGTCGACACCATCATTGTCCGTCTCAACAGCTCGAGCGACAATTCTCTCGACAGCACCATGGAATATCCCTTTACGACACTGACAACCAAGGAGCGCGAGGACAAGATTCGACAAGCCTACCAGAAAATCATCTACAGCTGGATGGGCGTGGCTTTTATCGGAAACGTCATCTGGGTCACTTACCACCTGACGGGTTTTGTTGCCACTGAGCGCGAGAGTGGAATGTCACAGCTAATTGACGCTATGCTTCCCGTCAGCAAGCCTTGGAAGGCCCAAGCTGCTCGAATCATTGCTCATCACTTGTCGTTTTCTCTCATCTATGCCCCTGCTTGGATTGTTGGTTCCATCACCATGCGCCAAGGTGTATTTGCTCAGACCAGCATTGGCATCGTCCTCATCTTCCACCTCCTGGGTGGACTGGCCTTTGCTTCGATTGCCATCCTCTTTGCCTCATTCTTCAAAAAGGCACAGCTGAGCGGCATCACGTCGATTTTAGCCTGTCTGCTCCTCGGTATTCTTGCCCAGTCGCTCACTCGGCCTGGTACCGGTGCTGTTACCATTCTATCTTTGCTCTTTTCGCCCTGTGCTTTTGTGTACTTTACCACCTTCATGGCTCGCTTCGAACGAGTTGCGAAACCGACCAACCTCGTAGAAACCGCCCCAGACAGTCCCTGGGCGCTCCCTGGTATTGCCATTTGGGTGTTTCTCATTATTCAGATTTTCGCGTACCCTCTCATTGGTGCCCTCATCGAGAATGCCCTGTACAGCAATTCGTCCAAGGGCCGAAAGATTTTGCTTCGTCAAGATGAAATCAACAACATGGGAGACAGCGCCGTACAGCTGCGTCAGTTTTCTAAAACTTACACACCCGGAATATTTTCGCGCTTGTTTGTTCGCGGAAAGGCTAAGAAGGAGCCTGTAAAGGCTGTGAGCGAGCTTAGTTTCAACGTCGGCCGAGGACAGATTGTGGCTCTCCTGGGCGCCAACGGTAGCGGAAAGAGTACTACGCTGGATGCCATTGCTGGTATCAACAAGCTAACGGATGGATCTATTACTATTGATGGCTCAGGCGGTCTTGGTATTGCGCCACAGAAAAACGTCCTCTGGGATGACTTGACGGTCGAGGAACACATTCGCATCTTCAACCACCTCAAAGCCCCGAACGCTCGTTCCACTACACAAGGGATTCACGACCTCATTAAGGCTATTGATCTTTGGAAGAAGCGAGGCGCATTTGCCAAGACACTTTCCGGTGGTCAAAAGCGCAAGCTCCAGTTGGGAATGATGTTGACGGGAGGAAGCGCCGTCTGCTGTGTGGACGAAGTCAGCAGTGGTATTGATCCCCTCTCGCGACGAAAGCTCTGGGATATTTTGCTTGCCGAGCGTGGCAGAAGGACCCTAATTTTGACTACTCACTTCCTCGACGAAGCCGATCTTTTGGCTGACCATATTGCCATCCTGTCCAAGGGTACCCTGCGGGCCGAGGGCTCGTCAGTTGAGCTCAAGGACAAACTGGGTGGTGGTTATCGCGTCAATGTGCCCAAGGACCAAGGCTTCAAACACAGCCCTGATGTGGACGGCGTCAAAAAGAAGGACGCATTTGATCTTGTCACCTACGTCGCCCCTAGTTCACAGCTTGCTGCTTCTGTTATCAAGCATTTGGAGGCAGCCGGTATCAGTGAATACCGCTTCTCGGGCCCTACCATCGAAGATGTCTTCCTTCAAGTCGCTGAGGAAATCCGAGAAGAGGAGGCCTTCCGTAACATTGACCAGGCATCGCCCGTTCAGTCCAACGACAACGAAAAGGTTTCCGAAGGCGAAGACACATCCAAGGGCTTGAAGCTCATGGACGGACAGAGGGTCGGATACGTGAGGCAGGCTGTGATTCTGTTCATGAAACGCCTAACCATCATCAAGCGCAACCGGCTCCCCTACATTGTCGCATTCCTCCTTCCCATTATTGCCGCTGGCCTGACATCGCTCTACATCAAGAACCAGGGTCCAACCGGCTGCTCGCCAGCCGATCAGTCTTCCGACTCATCAACCGAAGATGCCTTTAGCCAAATTGGCGACGACGATTCGTTCCTCTTTCTTGCCGGCCCAGCCTCCAAGCTGTCTACGGCCACCATGGCTCGGCTTTTCGCTCCGCTCTTTAATGGAAGTAGCAGCAGTAGCCAGAGTTCCGCAGGCGCAAACGCTTTCGCAAACATCCAGACCGTCGACACATTTAGCGACTTTCAAAAGTTTGTCGAGGACCGCCGCAAAAACCTCACAACCGCCCTGTGGCTTGGTGATGACAGCCAGAAGCCCACCATTGCGTGGGTCGCCAACCTGTTCCTCACCAGCCCCATGTTGGCCCAGCAGTTCCTTGATGTCATCTTGACAAACACCACCATTGCGACAACCTGGCAAGAGTTTGAGGTCCCATTCAGCCCCAGCACCGGCGATGCCTTGAACTTGATTGTGTACATGGGCATTGCCTTGTCCGTTTACCCTGCATTCTTTGCTCTGTACCCAAGCATGGAACGCCGACGATTTGTGCGTGGCCTTGAGTACTCGAACGGTGTCAGGCCATTCCCTCTCTGGATGGCATACCTACTATTTGACTTCATTATTGCTCTTGTCAGTTCTGCAATTGTGACGGCCATTTGGGCTGGCGTTTCGAATATTTGGTTCCACCTGGGCTACATCTTCCTGGTTTTCTTTCTCTATGCCATTGCTGCAATCCTCATGTCCTACGTCATTTCACTCTTTACCAAAACTCAACTGGGAACCTATGCATGGGCTGCAGCCGGGCAGACATTCGTCTTCCTTGTCTACTTTATTGCGTATATGTGCGTCCTCACATATGCCCCAGTCACGAAGATTGATTCGAGTCTCCGCTACGTTCACTTTATTGTGTCCATCTTTGCCCCCATCGGCTCAGTGCTTAGGGCATTGTTTGTGGCGCTGAATCTCTTCTCCACGGCCTGCGATGGCGACCAGCTGTCCTCTAGTCCAGGAGGCATCCTGTTTTACGGCGCTCCAATTTTGTATCTTATTGTACAGTCCATTGTATTGTTTGGTTTGCTCATCTGGTTGGACAAGGGCTCCGCTGGATCTTCGCTTCGCGGGCTCATGGGCGGCCGCAAGGTGGAAAACGACCCAGACCAGTCGGATGAGGAACTTGCCAACGAACTCACACGGGTCACGAGCAACGCAACAAACGAACACGGTTTGCGCGTTGTCCACCTCACCAAAAACTTTGGCAAAAACACTGCAGTTGACAATGTCACGTTTGGCATCAAGCGTGGCGAAGTGTTTGCTCTCTTGGGACCCAACGGTGCCGGCAAGTCGACGACCATCTCAATGATCCGTGGTGATCTGAAGCCTAGTCGCAACGGTGGCGATATTTTTGTCGAGGACGTCTCCGTGACAAAGAACCTGGCGGCCGCGCGAGCCAACCTTGGTGTCTGCCCTCAGTTTGACGCCATGGATCAGATGACTGTCAGGGAACACCTCGAGTTCTATGCCAAGGTACGAGGTATTCCCGATGTAAACTACAACGTAAATGCCGTCATTCGAGCTGTCGGCCTTGAAGCCTACTCTAACCGCATGGGTAATGCCTTGTCTGGTGGTAACAAACGTAAATTGAGCCTTGGAATTGCTCTGATGGGCAATCCCACGGTTGTTCTGCTTGACGAGCCCTCGTCAGGTCTGGATGCTGCTTCCAAGCGAGTCATGTGGAAGACTCTTGCTGCCACTGTTCCCGGCCGCTCAATTCTTTTGACGACACACAGCATGGAGGAGGCTGATGCTTTGGCTGGTCGTGCTGGTATCCTTGCCCGACGCATGCTTGCCCTAGGAACACCAGATGACTTGCGTCACCGCTTTGGTGATGCTCTCCATGTTCACTTGGTTTCCAAGAATGCGCCTCGCACTAGCGACGAAGAAATGGACAATATTATTCAGTGGATACGCCAGAAACTCCCCTCTGCCGAGGTTGACGAGAAGACATACCACGGCCAAGTCCGCTTCTCAGTTCGTGCAAGCCAAGTCCTCGCAACAACCCAGGGCAGGAACGAAGACGAAATTACAAAGAATGGCCAAGACATCACCCAGAGCGCCATCGGCAATCTCGTGATATTACTGGAGGAGTACAAGGAAAAGTTGGGAGTCGGTCACTACAGTGTCTGCCCGACGACGTTGGATCAGGTGTTCCTGACAATCGTCGGTCAGCACAACGTCAAGGAGGAAAATTCAGAGGAAAAGCAGGACAGCATTTGGATGAAGATTCTCAAGTTTGGAAGTTCTTAGTTAGACCTAACGTATTTTCATGTATCATCACATGTTGCACATAATCATATAGATTTCTTATTAATGAATCATGCTCATTTTTTCGAACCGACCCCCCACCAATGGATTAGAGCCCGCAGGCTAGTTTGTACCGTTTTTAAATACCATGCATCATGTAATTAAGCGCGATGCAACTTTGTTCTGCGCCCGTTTGTGTTCAGTAGCTTGTTCCCCCAACGGGCTGTTCGTTTATTCACAATGAACTCACCAGAACATCACTGCAATGTTCAGCTTTCTGATCCTCAATGTGATTTCGGCCACCCTATATAAGGATGATACTTCCCCTACCAGTAAATTGAGCACTCTGCCTTGCACAAGCCAACCGTATCTAGAAGAATCCTCCTGGAGGCCTTTCTAAGAATTTCGTGTTGACTTGTCACCCAGGAGATCCAGAAACCTTTCAACAATGTGCTACAGAGTCATCACTCACACCCTCAAGTGCGATATTCGACCAGTCGTCTCCGACGGCAGCCAGCCCTTCGTGGAGCCATTCGCGAAACCTCCTAGATGCCCTTGCGAGAAGATCCCCCATATCGATCCCGTCTACGAATGTGCTAGACATGGGTGCTGCACGCTCCGCATCAAAATGGCCTGGTGCCATGATGCAGAAAGCTGCACCGAGACCAAGGAGCTGCACTACTACATCCAGAGGGAACATACCCATGGCGTGGAAGCCTGGTCACCAATCACCTCTCTCGAAGGATACCTGTTTCCTGAAACAGGTTTACCACATGTTTGCGAGATGACGGGTCGCTTCAAAGAAATCTTGATCGACCTGCTCGAGGTCGGCAGACGGATTACAAAGTTCAGGACCACAATCTCGGACCTTCGTCGCTTGCTGACCATCATGGCAATTGAGCATCGAAGAAACATGTATTACGATCAGGACCACTCTGCAATTGGTGGCGTCAGACACTCAATTGCCAGCTCGAGAGAGAGTCTGGAACGGCTCTCGAGAATGTTCCGAGCACATCAGCTGTCACTCCAGCGGGAATGGAGACAGTACCAAGATTGGGTTGGCGTGACCGCGAGGGTCGCCGCAGACAACCGCACCGTTCGTTTTCTGGTAAGAAATTGCCTGAACAGAATGGCCGCGGAAGTTTCCAATCTAACTTACATCAAACAAGTGAATGGCGACATTGGCTCTGGCCATGAGCCGAGAACAAGTTACTATACTCGGATGTCGTACGGCAATGGGCACTCTCTCCGTTTGGGCTATTGACCAGGAAGGATATTTAAATAATGATGAATGTTCGTGTGGGCTGGCAAAAACAAAGAAATGGGACGCTGGTCGTTGGCCTTTCAGGATGCATGGCTAGCGAAAAAGAAAAGAAAAAGGGCTACCAAATACATGCTCGTTATTATGAATTACGAACAAAGAGGCAGCAAGGTCAAGATGCTCGCCTGCAATTTTGTTTTTTAGGCATTTAAGGCTTAGCTAGCACGGGATTGAGGTTTTGTTGCAAAACTACAAATACAAAGTGGGAATAGACAATCAGCATTGACAAAGCACAAACTTCAATCATGATTTATCAGCCAAACCTGCCAATTCTTTGACAGAAACAAAGCAAGAAAAAAAAAACTGTCAAAATAATAACAAAACGCAAAAAAAGAATCATGCGTATCGCATGTGGCGTCTCTCCCGCCGGGAATTGAACCCGGGTCTCAAGCGCATCGTGTGAATGACAAGCTTGCATACTGACCACTATACTACGGAAGATGGTGGTTGTTGAGCAACCATTGTAGTGGGGGGTTTGTGACAGGGCTGGCGAAAATAGATATTATAAAGCTATTACGCATGTTTCATAATGTTCCCCTGGCCGAGGAACATTGATTAGCCATCCCTTTCTCTCACAATCGATCATGTTCCTTTTCGCCGTGGCCAAAATGATAATCCTCTCTTCAATATATTAGTTGCAGCAGCGCATAATATTACAAGGACTTATCCGACTTTTATTTGAATCAATTGCTGCGCTTTGTTCTGACAACCTCTATTCCGCGATCCACCTCAAACCTACCAACCCCCATCCTCGAATGCTTCGTTTTACCGATTCTTATTCGTAGGCTCGTAGTAATGATTTATGACCGACCCGGCTGTTGATGATGTGGTATGTGATTCGACGTCTCGGATAACCTCGTGTGTAACCATGATCGCCCCGTTCCCGTCCGTCTTGTGAGGGAAGATTTCCTCCGTACTGTCGTTCTTAGTATGTTGGCCTCCGACGGCTTGACTAGTCAGGCCGAAACCACTGGGGTACTGCACAGAATTCTTGGACTTGGAGTGGCCCTTCGCGTATTCCTTATGGTTTTGGTCGAAGCTCTTGAGTGGAATCGAGCCAGGCTTCTTTGACCCGGACCGTCCATAGTAGTTCTGCGATGTCTTGTTGCTGGATAGGCCAAGCGCACGATTGAGCCATGGAACCTTTTGAACAATTTGCCGTAGGCAAGGGATCGTCGAACATATTATAAGCGAGGCCAGTTCGACTTCTGACCAAATCATCGGCTCGGCAAACTCGTCTTCAAAATCAATGGTTAGAGGGTGGTCAATTAAAGGGGCAGAGACATACAGGTATCATCCGGTCCTATACGGGTCACAAACACGATTCGGATAATGGAAGTAATGCAAACCCTTCGAAAGTAAGCTCAGGCCATATTGGACAGGTAACAGGGGTAAACTTACAAGAGGCCCAGTGAGAGCATACATATTAACCCAATTCTTTTCGTCAAAGGCAATTGTAATTTCCACATCGCCGGAATCGGTTGGATAAATAAGAATAAATCACTCGACATGTTAAACACAAACTGCTAGTGTCAGTCTTGCTCCTGTTCACAGCAATACAAGACACTCACAGTACTCCACCATAGCACGCGAAGATTAAGGCACTTGGCAGTTGCCATCAGCGCCAGATTCCATGATGCACTCATCGGGTTGCACTTGAAAATCACCACGCAGCTCTCCTCTATTGCTTGGCATATCAAGAACGCAATCAGCAGCTTGTTCGCGATTCCGAGCCCCCTTCCGGGTTGGATTCGCAGGTATAAAACGGCGAACGAGCATTTCGCCAATGAAACACCGCAACTGAAGGTAGCCGAGCAAACTGTGGTGAACTGATATGTGGCTGCGGATTAGCTTGTAGGAGACAAAAATGCAGACCATCAAACTAACTTTGAGAAACTTTTCATAATCCTCGTCAGAGACATCGGATCGGTGACGGCCAAAACCAACTCTGCTTGCTATGAATCGTCAACCGCCATCCAGGCCCTCGCAACAAATCATAAATTCTTACCCAAAGCCGTTGCCAAACAGAGCGCCATTAGAAATACCTATTTACGTTATTTCCGTCAGTGTTGCGCTCCAGGAAACTAATCGCCCAAGTTGAATGAGTTGGTGCCGTACCCAAGCAGCCGTGATTAAATCTATGAGCGGTCAGCATCTATCTTCAATCAAAGGCAAATAACACCGTAAACACACAGTCATCTGCCCCAGTAGTCTTCAGGTTGGCCCTAATCCACAGTCTCATGGCAATAGCAGTCGTCGTGATGGCCATGACCGCGACCGAGGTTGCCAGCAGCGCCCCTGACATGTCTTCCGCCATGTCTGCCAAGTCCGGCTTTTCTTAGCCAGACCAAGTTCCGAAAATTCGTTTTTTTTCGCTTCCTATACTTTGTCCAAGATGGTAAAACCGGCGCCGATCGGGTCTTAAGAAAGAGGAGCAATGTTGTTGGCTTCGTCGCCAACAAGGGGCATATTGACATAAACTTTGCCCTCGTCGAGGCCCCTGGCATGAGTGACGGGGAAGGGACAAAAGAACTTGGTCGCTTCGCTTCAGAGCATTTTAGAGGGCTAAATCAATGGCACTACAAGGGGAAGTTAAAGAACCTGGAGAACCGGACACACCGTTACCCATAACCCTGGGCAACGGCTGAGCAATAACCTCGACATTTTGCAGATCGAATGCTCTGTCAACTGGCAAGGCGAGACTAACCAACGCCATGCTAGCCCGTCAAGTGTACCCCTGGGTCGGGTCTCTTATCCCGGGGCAATCATACCCTACAATGGAACCGGGGAGATTCATTTATCGAGCCGGAAGGTGTCCGATGGCATTTGCTGGGGTGCCAAGAAGCATGGAGAACCCGGCTTGTCCCTGGAGAAGACATGCCGTCCTGCTCCACCAATTCCTTCGTCATGGTGCGACCAGACGGGATGGGCGACAAGCGCCACAGCTGGTCGAAGCGAAGCCCTAGTGCGGCATCCAATAAACTTAATCAGCCATCTCTGACAGATTGAAATCATGGAAAGGTCGTTTTCCGAATTATTCAAACTCTCTCAGCCGGAGCTGGGGTTCTTATTTGGCCTGGTATGCTCGGGTAGTGGTGTGGCATATCTAGCTGAACAATAGTCGCCCTGCTTTCTGAGACGGACTTCTATAGACTTGACTAGACCAATAGTTCGCAGATCGATGGTAGAGTAGGATTCATTCCTCCTACAATGACAGCCATTCCCCTGGTTCCTGGAGCTCAAACACACACGCGACTACATCACGCATCGAAATGCCGAGTCATGACCCTTGCTTCTGGATTTCCCGATTGGGTGAGCGAGGCGTACATAGACAAGACAGGGCAACAGCAGCACGAAACCAATGCTTTATAATCAACAGAGAAAACAGGGCGTTCTTCATTTTCGCACCGCCTTCATATATCTACGTGACTATCAACTGCTGGAAGTCGTCTCGCCTGTATATGAGGTATAAAGCTAACCTGAGACCAATACTCCAACATGTCAATCCCGTCGCGTCTGGGAGCAAAGCTGAAAGTGAATCATTAACGCAATGCCAAGAGAACTGGACAAGGCAGCAACGAACTAGTTGGATCATGGATTGAGAACCCAGCTAGCCTCTAAGCGAGGCGGACTGGTATTAGACCAGGCGCTAGCAGCCCTGTATCTCCCCAGCTGCATGTCGAGGACCAGTGGGCAAACCCGGAACGATCCAATTTATTCAAGAATCTCGAGGCACGTCACTTCCATTGTAATATTCTCTCAAGACGCCGTTAATTTCAATGCAGGCCGTTTGAATGCCGCTTCCCAGAGCGTGAGCCGTTGGTCGTCTGCGTGTTTACGTACACGAAGCACTGGCATGACACGGCCCCTGCATCACGGAGGTACGTAACCCATGATTCACCAGCTAAACGAGGCAGAGAGTTTACCTAGCTACACCAAAAATGTCTCGTAGGCTACGGTCGCTGAGAAGAACCCTTGAAACGGCAATCCCGTCCCTGGCCGCATGGGGAAACTGCTTCGCTAGCTTCAAGTGGAGGTCCAAGTAATAAACGCGGCCGCGGCGGCGCAAAAAATACCCCGAGCTTAGACTCTTCTTTCTTGCTAATTACTCCGTCGCTGATACGAAAATTTTACCATGCTCTGGTCCAGGTCAAGATCCCCATGGGCAGACGCTGGTAGCTCCGCCGGATCGACAGGTCTTGGCGATTCGATGAAGATATGGCACAAGATGAAAGCTTCTTTTAGCGTTCTGATTTAGGTGAATATAACTAAACAAGACTGACTTGATCTAACATGGCTCATCATATTTATTTTTTCCTCTTTGAAATTCTCAATCTTCGTCCTGGCACCAGGCCGTGTCGCGATCCAATCGCCCACTTTGTGGGGAGGATCGCATTTCATCGACCCGCCACCTCCGCAAAAGACGATTGTGCCACCAGGGGCGGGTTAACGGTCAAGATCCACTATGGGCATCTTTGGGTTATCATTTAGTTATGTGATATACGTACCGCTCGGGAGTCTTAAAAACAACCTTGGACCTGCAAAGGAACAATCCAGCTTAAAGAAATCTCATCGTATCCAACCGCACCAGGACTCGCGACATTTTCGTAAGAATGCAAGCTGAAACCACACAGCCCGGCAAGGGCCACGCAGCCAGACGCCACCAATTACCATCCGCATGGAACCGGTCCCAAGCGAGGCTGCCAGGATCTGCCATGGTACTTTTCGACGTCGCAGTCGCGTCAAGTGTCAAGTCCATCACCAACAGCATGGCCTGAGGGTTGCTCGAAACCACCATTACCCCTGTATCGAGCCGATGCACGTTGGGGTGAGAGCCCTCACTGCCGAGGCAGTGTGGAATTTACAAATGCGAAACGAGGGTTGAATGGTCTGGTTTACATTAAAACATTACGGCTGTTATAAACAGACGAAGATGGTATTGAGTCAAAGTTCGTCCATCAAACCTAACGAAACGCTCCGCGAAGCCAAAGAAAGGGATGAACAGAAATCGCTACCTGTTTATTATACAAAAGATAAAATTAGCAATTTTCCCAAAAGAAGAGAAAAATATCAAAACCAATCTCTCTGATCTTGGAAAGTGGTCGCGGTCTAGACCCTTTGACCCCATCTCGGCTCTCCTAATTCCTTCTTTTGGCCTTCGAGAACTGGGGTGATCGCCATGATCCTGGACGAGAGACTGCACAGTGGATCATCAAACATGGAGACCCAGTCCAATGCATCGACCCGACGCAGGTCATCTCGTGTCGTAAAATAGCCCAGATGTCGTCAACATCTCCCCAGGTTGAGTCCTTAATTCGCGATTGCATATGCAAGGTTGAAGAAATTTCGGCGTCCTCACCAACAATTGGGCATACCGCAGAGGAGCCAAGTTCCAGTCTCGTTGGCAGCAAAAAGGGGTTTTTTACTTGAAACTCAAATGTTCCTTCTCACCAAATGAAGATGACCTGAGCACCCCACTTTCGACAGAATGAGGAAGGTCGAAAGGGGATGAAAATTTTTGCTAAAGGAGGAGATGCAAAAGCTCTGGTGTTCTGGAATCATGTGCGATGTGTTGTTTGAGGTCACGATCTGGTAAAAGAGGCCTCAAAGCCTTCATGCAGGCCGCTACCGACTAGCTGCTTAGACGAGCCACACCCTCTCCGGGAGAATAAATATGGACCGCGACCCAATCATTTCACTTAATAACACGATCCGCGCCCCGAGTTCAGAGGCACGTTCCTGTATATCGGTCCAGTCAATGCCAGTGTAGGGCGTAGACCGTGATACAGTCTATAGAGGCGGCGGGACGGCAGTCTGCTTAGACAGTGCGTTGATTACACATAGCGTCGCAGCCATGAATGATACAGCGCCCACCACCACCCAAACGGCTGCCATTATCACAAAGATTCGCTGTCCCCCGCCGTCGATGCAAAATCCTCAACATCACGAGTCCATACAACTCATAGTCTCGTCTCACCGCCAAGTTGTCTCTTCTCGCGGTGTATCAATGCCACCCTCCAGCATGTAAACAATGCTGTCCAGCCACAGTGCCCGGTTGACCGTGAGCGGACACTGTGCGCCGCTCGCACGCCTAGCCTCGTATTCCCCGCGGTGAAGGGTCCCAAAAGACCTCAACTCATATGCTGAGCAGGTCCGCGGCCGACCAGCACAGCCAGCTCAGCAAGCTCAGCTCCATCGCCACCGAGCAAATGAGCACCAACCCGAGACGAAATGGAGAAGCCAGCTTCCTTTGAGCGCCCCTACCGGTCACATGTGCGGCCAGCGTGTCTGCCGTGCCGTCGGCGCAAGTCTCGATGCCAATCCGAGTCATCGTCTGAGACATGCTTGATGTGCCGTGCACATCGCACTGATTGTGTATTTCCTCCCGCCCCCAATTCCGGCTCCATCCGGAGTCCGGAGTCCACTCGGCGGCGGCGCCAGGCCCGGTACTCGTCTGCTGATGGCAGCATTCCAGCCCGCCGGACCGCGACGACGGCGCCGCCTACTGAATCTCGTCCAGACGCGGCGCTCCTTATGGCAACAAATCCCGGCCTCATTCCTTCTCAAATTTCAGGGCCAGGTTTATCAAATGGGACATCGCATCCTCACAAACAACCAGATCAGGCTCAAGATGTTGACGAGGAATCACCGCTCGCATTAGGCTCGGCGGATGACCAGCAACATAATCTCCATATTGTCGGACCGGCAGTCACCTCAGACAACCAAGTCTTGTCAGACTATCTATCTGCAATGCCAGGTGCGACTCGAGGGTCAAGGTTGATCATTCCTGTGCCGGGAAATAGATCTAAACCTGTCTTATTCACAATGGTACAGAAGCGTCCATTGGGTCTGACCGTGAACCGAAGCCCTTCGGCAGAAAAATTGCAAATGATTGAAAAGCTCATAGAACCATTCGAGTCCGATATAATTGACTTGTACGTAACGGCCTATTCAGTGGCCACTGCTGTTCTGACTAACCTCACCTAGATACTTCAGCAAGGTCAATGTGTCTTTCCCGCTGTTGGATGAAACCTCGTTCCGTCGGCAGTTTCGAGAAAACAAGGATAGAATATCCCCAGCATTAATGTCATGTCTGTATGCACATACCCTCCCCTTTTGGAATAGTTCACCGGTTCTGCATCGTCATCGATGTCCAGACACCCGTTACATCTGGAACCTTGCAAATGAAGCTACGTATTCAGAGCTTCACATGTCCCCAGGCATGTCCATCATCCAGGCCATTCTGCTAAATGTAGGCGGCCGTCCCACTACATCCCTCATTGGCAACGGCGTTCTTCTTGGGTCGGCCATTGCCATGTCACATTCTCTTGGCCTCCATCACAATCCAATGCCATGGGAAATTATCAAGTCTGAGCAGCATCTGAGAATGAAAATTTGGTGGGCGCTCTGGGTCCACGATCAATGGTAAATGGTTTAAACCCGCGAGACGAGATAAGCACTAACGACGCCCAGGACGAGTCTCGCCCATGGCACACCACCTCACATTACAAGAGATCAGTTCAACGTACCAAAACCCACCATCGAATGCATCTGTGAACCGGGGGCATCCCCCGACAAGATTCAAAGGGCATCCATTTTCATTTCCCTTGTTGAGCTCACAGATGTCTTGGACCTTTGTCTAAGACACATCTATCATTTTGAACCCAGCGAGCCTCAGAGCACCACACGCCTCGAGCTCGCATTGAACAGCTGGGTTGAAAACCTCGCCGATGATATCAGGCGAATTATTATCAGAGGCACAAGCCTCCAAATTGCAGGCGCTGCCAACTTGCGTCTCGCTTATCTCACCGTGCGACTCCTCCTCGAACGCATCCAGCTCGAAGTAGACAAGCAAGTGTACGAGACGCATGATAACCAATTGTTGAACCGATACATCCAAGCGCGCCGAACATCGGAAGAGATTCTCATTCTTACGCAAGAGCTGCAGCCGGAACATTTGCAGGACTTTTGGCTGCCGAGCAGTGCATTTTCATATCCGGCCACTGTGAGCTTCCTGCTCCGGTGCGCCCTGGAAACCGAAAACTCACCGTCCGGGCTTGCACAAAGCAGCTCCCTCCGCATTGCTTCAAACCTCATCTCTGCCCTGCGTGTGCATAAAGAAAAGCATGACTGGGACCTCGGGGACATTTGCTTGGCGCAGAATGCCGAAATTGTTGAAAAGATCTCGGCCAAGGTACCTGTTGAGGACCCAGGCCCAGATGGTACCCTCGATCTAGACTTTATTATGCCAGACATATCCGTTATCGACCAATTCTTTCCGAGCCTATGGGATCCTCTGCAAAGCGCATGGTAATCTAGGTGGCGCCGATAAGGTCTGGTGCGGTTCCGCGGGAAAGTTTGCCGCGGTCGGTCGTAAGCCACCACCCTCCCCGACAGAGTCAACTGTTGAAGGCATAAAGGGGCCGGAGAAGAACACGAAATCGGTTTCTTTTTTCATCAGTCTTTTCATTCGTTCTACTCGTCAGCTTTCAATTTGCTCTAGAGCTACCCTGCTTGGTGTTTTATTTGCATCAGCAATTTACCCCCTCAACAAGCATCAAAGATGGCCCCAGGAGCAATCATTGATGAGACCAACTCATCTCTGTTCCTCGAAAACAAGCAAAATAAAACTCCTGTTCTCTACCGTGGGGTTAACCAGGAAGAGTATCAGAAAAAGTCGGAAAAGTATCTTCTTCACTACGGCACCAAATTCCACCAAGACATCATCACCGGTGCTCGTGGCCTTTATGTTTATACAGCCTCTGGCCACAAGGTCCTTGATTGGACCTCTGGTCAAATGTCCTGTCTACTTGGACATGGCAATGATGAAATCGTCAAAGTCATCAGCGACCATGCATTAGATCTTGACCATCTCTTCTCTGGAATGATCTCCCCTCCTGTCGTCTCGCTTGGTGAGCGGCTTTGCGAGGCACTGCCCGCGGGTCTTGACAAGGCTTTTTTCCTCTCTACCGGGGGAGAAAGCAATGAAGCTGCTATCAAGATGGCCAAAGTTTTCACTGGAAAGTTTGAAATTGTTGGCCTCGGGGCTTCCTGGCACGGCATGACTGCCCAAGCTCTTGGTGCGCAGTACCACTTTGGCCGAAAGGGCCAAGGCCCACTCATTCCAGGCATGCTCATGCTCCCGGCCCCAAATGCATACAGATCTGTATTCCGAAAGGAAGACGGCTCTTATGATTGGGAGGCCGAGCTCGAGTATGGGTGGAGAATGATTGACATGCAATCCTGTGGTTCCCTCGCAGCATGCATCGTTGAGTGCATTCAGAGTTCGGGTGGGATGCACGTTCTTCCGCCAGGCTATCTAAAAGCCCTTAAGCGACACTGCGAAGCGAGGGGCATGCTTCTCATCGTTGATGAAGCCCAGACGGGCATTGGTCGATGCGGTGACTTCGTGGCTGTCAACCACGAGGGCGTTGTCCCCGACATTCTCACCTTGTCAAAGACTTTGGGCAACGGTCTCCCTCTTAGTGCAGTCGTCACCAGCGAGGAAATCGACCGCGTTTGCGAAGAGCGAGACTACGCTTTCTACACCACACACATCAACGACCCTCTCCCCGCTGCAGTTGGAGACAAGGTCCTTGAGATTGTTGAGAGGGATGACCTCGTGACCAAGGCCCGAGAATGCGGCGACATTCTTCACCGTGGATTGAAGAGACTGGAGTCGCGATACGGCTGCATTGGCGATGTCCGAGGCAGGGGCCTCATGGCTGGAATCGAGATTGTCAGCGACCGCGAGTCCAAGACGCCAGCGCTAGATCTCGGCAAAAGAATTGGAGCTCGTGCATACGAGTTGGGAGTCTGGGCCAACCTGAGCAGCCACCCGAGCTTCGGAGGCGTCTTCAGGATCGCTCCGCCAATTACCATCACGGAGGCGGAGCTCGAGGAAGGGCTTGCCATGCTAGAGCAGGCCTTTAAGGAGACAGAGGGCACCATGCCGCTCTACTAATGTGGAGGAAATTTAATGTCTAGTTAATGATGCACACGATGTGCACAAAAGTGATTTATTTAGCAACGTAACGCTTCAGATAGCCAGAAAAGAACTGTTTCAGTCCGCTTAATCAAACATAAAGTCATCCTGAAAGATTCCATCATAGTTGTTTACATAGTCTTCGTAATCCACCTTGCTACGCAGGGTGGCGGCAGCCATCCTCGGGTATATCGTGAGCTGGTCAATGGCCCCCTTGACATACAGCTCCAAGCAGCCGCCGCAGGTCTCGCCGCCAATCTTGATGCACTTGCAAATCTCGCACCACAGGCGCCGGAAGTGCTCCCGCCGCATGGGGTTCGTCCCGCGGCGGTACATTTGCTCGAGGCACGCGTGGCATCGCATCTTCCACATCGTCTCGGGGTACTTGTGCGCCTTCATGATCTGCTTGTCGGTGAACTTGTCCTTGGCCCGGATCCGGCAGCAGAAGTAGCAGGGGTACGTCTTGTACTCGTCCTCGGCGACGTCGAGGACGTCCATGTGCCACTTGTCGCGGACGCAGCGAAAGCGCGTGTGAAGGGAAACCCACTTGACCGGCTCGACCGTGTCCTGGAGCAAGTGGCTAGTTGCTGCTAGATTCATGGTGTCCTTGAATCCAAGGAAAGAGGCGACATTTCGCAAAATGTGCACCGGGAGCGCCTCCAACGGACTCTTGACCCTGGCCTCGAAAGTAGAGCATGCCGCAATAGCCTGGGAAGCCTCCAGACTGAGCTCGAGGGGAGCGCCGGTACACTTGGCCGACCTTGTCTTGTACTTGCCGCAGTTGTGGCAAAAGTAATAGTTCAACTTGCCGTTGGAGATGGGCCGCAGGTGATTGTACATTCGGAGCTTTGCGGCGCAGTCGAAACATGTGCGATCAGTCTGCTCAAGAACCCGCTTCCCCCACCTGTACCTCTTCTGGTTGGTCGCACTCCTCGCGAACTTGTGCTTCGGTAGTATGCGGAAGCACTTGTAGCAGGCAAAGAGGTTGTGGAACTTGAGGCGGTTGCTGTTGTCGCGCTCGGCGATGAAGCGCTGGATCTCATCCTTGGGGAGGTTATTGCGCGGCTTCACGGCATCATAAAAGTACCGATTTGTCGCTGCGAGGTTCAACGCGCTGGGATAGTCGAGAAATGTGACCACTTCGAACTGGACATCAAAGGGCAGGCTCTCGAGCGAGCATGTAGTGTCGTTTAGAGCCATAATTTCGCTTCTGGGGCCGATTCGCTGCCAAGGATACGCGTTTGCAGTGGGCATGAGATGGGCTTTACGAGATTCGTATAAAGGCGAGGAAATTATGGCAGACGATTGGGTGGTTTGGTTCAATGCGTATTTGCTGTTCTCGTGTGAATCTCTTCATCCATTGCCATGTAATACAGGCTGCTTGAGGTTGTGATTTCCGGACCAATTACAAAAAGACATGGAGAGAGGACAACTTAGGCCAGCATCAGGCAATTACATTGAATTGACTGATTTGTATGGCTACCCCATCTTTCATCCCTTGGGGTGATATTTGTAGTGATTCGCCGTATTGGCGATGACCACCTCCGCGGCACCCTGACTCATCCGGCATGGTGAGATTCCGCCTCGATGCGCGCTACCATGGGAGGCGTCGGGGCGTTGCAGCCTAGAGAGCATGGACGTCAACCAAAGATGACTCTTCGCAGTGAGTTTATTTAGAATTCTGATTCGTTCGGGCCAGTGGGCGATGAGTCCGCGCGTGTATTCTGTGACTAGATCGTCGACTATCCCTCGTGCTGTTGTGCCACACGAGTGTCGCCAAGATTCAACGTGGTTGGCCTCTGGGGACATATCGCACAATGCACGGGCTTATATCCCGTCAACTGAGTCATCGGAAACTATTTTTATTAGCACTCTATTGGTCTCTATAGTGGCTGGTTCATTCTTACAAACTTATCCCCACATGCCCAGGTGAAGCAATACGACGTTGGGCAAACAGCGGACACTAGCCGTTCCACCATCACTTACGCATAGTTTATGATCCGTTCAAATATATGAACGAAATCCACGACTCAAATTTGACGCCTCGGGCTAAATTTTGTCAAACGGATCGGTCGATGCTCATATCCAGCTCCGCCTCTTCAAGGTGACCGACCCATGGGGCTGCCTAGATTAAAAAGGCGGCTGATCAAAGGCGCTGCAACACCGGTTGACCTCTCATCTGTGTAACCAAATCCAAGGCTTCTCAGAATGGGCCTTTTACAAATCTCACATCCGCTTGGCTCTCTTAGCACACTGATACATCGGGCTACTTGAGGCACTAGAACCGTCTGCACCGAGAACTATGAGGCCGCGGCGCTGAATTTCCGCGCCAAAAGTACTTTCGCTGTCAAAAATCGAAGGCTCATTCATCGCAGGCAGTTCCTTTTGGCCTTCAGAAGCAGGTTTCGAGTGCGGGTTTGCGCAAGATGAACCTGAGCCCCCAGTCATTTTCTGAAGCTGGATCGAAGGAGGCCGCGGTTTTGGGGACAAGTTGAGATGAAGTGGGAGATCCGTGTTGACCAGAGCCTCGTTCGGCTCAACTTGCATGAGATACTCACGACATCTGGCGCAATACAAGTACCTGAGTCCAGACCTAAGGTGAGGAGGGCCGTAGTGGTCCTGGAACCCCATCTGCTTCGCGCACATGCGGTTCATGCAGCGTCCGTAAAGAGCCATCTCGCGATGCAATCTGAAGTCAAACGAGTGGTTAATGACCCGCAGGTGCTCATTTCGAATACTCTTCACGAGCTCGTGGTCCGCAATGGACTGGACGTATCTGTCGCGTCTCGGGGCACACGCTTTGCAGAGGAACATCTGCGCCATGCGGTCCTCGTCAGACAGCGTCCCTTTGCAGCTCCCGGCGCAGATGCCAGCGGCTGCCGTGCGGAAATAGTATCTCAGGAAGGGGTAGATGTCATACTCGCAGGTCTCGCACAGATAGCCGCTGTGCTGGCTCCCGCTCTCGGTCATCCCGCAGTTGGGGCAGTGCTCAGGCCTAAACCGATCATTCGGGTCATTAGCAGACACGTCGAAGGCGGATGGACGGGGGGCCTCGTTCTTGCCCAACCGTGTTGGCGACTCATCAGGTCGGCGGCGAGCTCGGCGGTCGTTGGGATGCATCGCTCTTGGGAGCACAAGTGCCTATGTGGAAGCCAGCGAGGATGCGGTGTGCTTGAGATATTCGCTACGTGCTGCATCGAGTGCTTGGCGTTGTTGAGGTGAGTTTGGGTCAAACGGAAGCTCAAAAGGCAAATAAGGATATATGTTTGTTTGATTCATTATCATGACGCAAGGAAAGGAAAAGCTAGGTACAATTATTTTCGTAGTCTCATAAACCGATTCAAACATGAGCGTCCTGTGCTCAATGATTCATCGCCAACAACATTCAATGTTGTTCAGTAGGTGGTCTGTAATTTTGGACAAAGAAAGGGATGGACTGATCCACTGTCTCATCCTGCCGTCCTTTTTGTTCTTAATTTGTCGGTGTGAATTTTTCCCCGACCATATTGTGTGTTCAAGTCTCATGTCGACTTTTTTTTATTCGCGGTGTCCTCTTTGGGACAACCTGCCGTAAGCCCTCTGGGCTGGCATGTATTGGTTTAAAAGTATTGGATTTTCGAGTATTGTCTCGATCGGAGCATGCGCTTGGCCTTGATTCGTCTGACTACTCCCATTACGGCAACGCTGAAGATCATCAGCGCTTGGATACCGAGGAGTCCAATCCAGATGGCGTTCAAGATGGTCTCCTCGGGGAGACGGGCCAGCTCAAGGTGAGCCCAGTCGCGCACTTGGTCAAATAGCAAAATCATTTTGTTCGGGTTTATGGGCAAATCTCAGCAACGTCGGTAAGATGTCGGCGGTTCGCAAGCATGATCTACCATGGGGAGTCAGCGGATGCGAATGGTGGTTGGGAGCAAGACGGTGAAATTGTTTCTTTCTCGTTTAGGGCATGACGCCCACGACAAGGGAAATTCACCGAGGACAATTATTCTCACCTTGTGCCCGTAGTCCGGCCCGGCCGACTTTCAAGCAGAGGATTTGCTAGGTGGTGAACACCTAATTTTCGCAATGGCAAGAAATTTTTTTAATTTTTTTTTTGCTCGAGACGGTCAAGAAGTTTTTCAGCCGCCGTCACCTCGCAAAGGAGGGCCGCCGATCTAGTGAAAAGCCATGGGGGTCCTTGGTGTGGTTATATGGCCTTGAAGCCCCCAGCTAGTAGTGGATCAGTGCCGTGCGGGGAGTGTGATGCTTTGACCGCTCTGCTAACCGTGATGGATCCCATCCAGACCGCAATAAGGCCCTTAATGCAAAGAGATGACGGGATCCAGCTAGTGTTGGGGGCAAAGTAGTTTCGAGGGATCATGGGCTCATGCTTGTTGGGCCTTCAGACCGGGGGGCCTCGCAGCCTGGCGTCTGAACTGTTTCCCTCGTCAACCTGTGACCCTCCCAATTGCGACGTCGCCAGCATGGGTTGAAAGCTTTTTAGACCAGAGCCTGGCCCGATGAGGAAACAATCGTGTGAGCGGCGTGCAGGCCGTGGGAAACGAGAACCCGGCACATGATCGGTGAAGACATGGCTGCATGTTGGCAGGGGTGGTGTGGACCGTAAACCATGGTCGGTTCGGTCCTCTGCGCCGTGAAGGGCGATGGGCGCGCTGCTAGCTTCGGTGTAAGCGCCACGAGGGAACGGGGGCTGGGGCTGGGGAATAGCTTCAACGTCTTTTAAAATTGTGACGTTCCAGTCTGGGTTGCTGGAAGAGGGAAACGCCTTGTTGGGACATGCCGTCGAGGAGCGCAATTTGATTTGTGGCATGGTGCGGCGGCGCGTGCCAGGATCATGAGCCTCCAGTTTTTAATTTTTCTTATCCATGCTGGCCTGGTCGATGAATTGCGACAGGATCAACAATCATGAGACGGTGCATAAAAGTTTCGGCTGCACAAACAACGCTTGGTGCTGGATGCAAGGCAAGCCTCGCAGATCAAATGAGAAGGGTAGAAGCCACAGGTGTTTTGGAGGGGTGGCTGACGCGGTTTCGACGCCATCGTGTGTCGAAGGCGTGTGACGTTGGTAGCAGATAACGTAGGACAAGGACCGGATAAGGCAATCGCTTGGATGACCACGTTCATGGCACACAAAAAAGTAGGGCGCTAACTCACTGAGGGCGAGCTGTCATACTATCTATGTACTAGAGCAGCACGGCTTTAACCGGTCGAGACCATGATTCATTGATATTTATATCCAGTTAAGCTATCTCGGCGTTCCATATTGATTGCTACTTGATTTACGGGGACCTCGACGTGGACCCTCATCGTTTACCCACTACGTTGACACATCATAGCGACGACGGGGGTTGAAAGAGGAGCAGAAAAAGACGCCATTCACACAAGGAAAAACAACCACGGCGGTCAGCAAGGTTCTCTTGCAGGAAAAAACAAGTACACAAAAAATAAAAAATTAACAAACAAAGAAAAATCTCACGTGCATTAGAAGAAGGGTCTTTTCACATGTCAAGCGTCCTCCCGTTCTCGCTTTCGCACACGAGATGCAGCCTTCGCCACGATTTACGTAGACGTTCCTGAACAGCTTCACCCGATCCAGCAATGATGTCCCCACCCAAAATTCTAGGCACTTCCTTTGCGTCCTGGCGTCTCAAGGCCGTGTTTGAGCGGTACTTGGTTGGCCTACAGCACACGGCGGCAAAACCCCGTACCTCGCTACGAGTCCTGTTACACAGCCACAGGTGCACCGCCAATCATTCCACCTATTATCGATGACGTCGCCTGATGCCCCGCACCAGCTCCCTCCCTCCTTGTCCCGCACTGCATCCAGGTTTCAACACGCGCTGGCTTCGTCACCAGGAAACCGGATTCTATAAAAGAAGTCGTACGCGCTCTACATTGACGTGTTTGCCTACCTATTGCACCACATACCTCATCTTCAAGATACCCAACCTTTTCTTCTTTCTACCACCAATTTCTTTCCTCTTCTCTCCTCATCCACATCCTCAAAGCTCCCCCCACTTTCACCATGGCTTCCAACACTTCAGTTATTGTCAAGAATATCGCTCCCGCGACCAGCGACAGCGAAATCAAGGACTTTTTCAGCTTCTGGTTAGTTCTCTCCCAAACATTTTGTTTCTTTGTGAATCATCGCTAACCTACCATATAGCGGCAAGATTGCTGATATCAAGGTCACCCCCGAAGGCGAGACCAAGACAGCCGAGGTCATCTTCGAAAAGGAGACTGCCAAGAAGACCGCTCTCCTCCTCAACAACACCCAGCTCGGCCCCAACCAACTCACCGTCACCAGTGCCGGTGCTGATACCGATGATGAGGTCCACCACGAGAACAAGGAGCGAGACTCTGACGAAATCACGCAAGAGGAGAAGCCCCGCGCGCGCATTTTGGCCGAGTACCTTGCCCACGGCTACGTCGTCGGCGATGTCGCCATCGAGCGTGCCATCGAGCTAGACACCAAGCACAAGGTGTCGAACCGATTCGTCAACACCCTCCAGAGCCTCGACCAGAAATACCATGCCACCGACCGTGCTAGGGCCACCGACCAGAGCTACGGCATCTCCACTCGTACCAACAGCCTCTGGTCCGGCCTTAACTCCTACTTTGAGAAGGCCTCCAGCAACCCCACAGGCAAGAAGCTCGTCCAGTTCTACGAGCAGGGTAGCAAGCAAGTTCAGGAGGTGCATGCTGAGGCCCGTCGACTGGCTGAGCTGAAGAAGGAGGCCCACGGCGGAAGCGCATACAAGGCCTCTGGCCTTGAGAGATTCTTTGGCAAGGAGAAGGAGAAGACCGAGGCCGCTCCCGGCACCGAGGCTGCTCCTGGCACTGCGCCTGGCACTACTCCCGCTGCGGCCGCCACAACAGTGCCCCCTGAGGGCGTTAAGCCCACGGATGAGAAGTCTACTTATGCGTAATTCCTTTATTAATTAGTGGTTTCAGTGGACGATGGAAAGAATGATTGATTGAAAGGGACACGGATTAGAAGCTTGTTACGAGTTGTCACGATTGTAACGTAACGCATTGAGCATGTTATGATGATTCCTAAATGAAATTGTTTGGTCAAAATTTGTCTGATATTTGCGTGCATGTCATTCACGCTTCATAATTACACATGTGTACATTTATCTCGTCAATTCCTTCTCCTGAAGCCTTTAGTGCTTGTTCTCCGTCTTGGCAAACATCCTCTCCCTCGCCGCTTCCATAGGTCCGACTGGGTTCGACTCGAGGTTCTGCAGTGGGTTAGAGGCTACATTGTTACCGAATGGGTGAGTTAGGGGACTTGCCTCCAGCTGAGACTTGGGGTCGAATTCTGTCTTGTTGAGGCCGTGGCCAGAGGCGGGTGGCGAGTGCAGCTGCTTGCCAGACTGGCGCTCAGGAGGAGGGGACTGGTGACCTTCGGGCATGATGGCTGTGATGAAAAAAAAATTGGCAACAATTGGTTGTGTTTTTGTATACGCAGAGGAGATGGATATTGCGAAAGCTGAAGTGTTGGGAAGCACCGTTAAATAGAGATTCTACAGCTCGACGTAATGGCTTGCTCAGGTCGCATTCCTCGCCGGTAAATGGCGAGCTCGAGCGGGATGTGACGTCGAAATGTCAACTCCATGCCGTCATAGGAGATGATTACATCATGGAGTCGCGATGGCGATTCGGATATCGATGGTAGAGTTTTGGGGTGGAGGGGCGGGGACGAGATACATGGCACAAGGAAATGTCACTCGAGTATTACAACAAAAACAACCCGATTAAAATAAAAATAAAAAATAAAAAAAAGAAGATAAAAATGTGTTTACAATCATTTACTTAGGTGGTGCATCGGTTTATTTAGTAGATTGTCATTTATTATTGCAAGGCTTCATAGTGGTTGTGTACCATTCTTCAATCGCCCGCATGAGGCTTTGGCGTCACTTACACGGTCGCCAGGGGAAAACACACGTCACTAGAAGTAGAAGTCAGCGTCCATCTATTTTAGTTAAGTGGTGTGTAGAATTTTCTCTTTTCTTCTTTTTTAGGAAAGTATTATTATTCTAGAAAATTGCTATATTTTGATTGTGTCATTTCTTCACCTACATGATCACTTGCCATTGACGCTGCTCATTCGCGCACATACACGACTTACAAGCAGCTTTGAACCGGACGAGTTGGTCGACCTGGGTGCTCAGACACCTCCCTACCTATGCCACCAATCGGCACAAGTTTCAATGTCATGCCATCTTCGATACCCGTGCGCATAAGGCCAGCCAGGGTCCTGGTGGCCCCCTGTCCAGGGAGAGCTTCTTTTCGTCAATGCTATCAAACGACGAGCAAACCCTGCTTGTCTCATTTGCTTTCCTTTATGCCTCAGATAGGGTCCGTCACCAGATGGTAGGTTCTTATGCAACGTTGATCCGGACCTTGTGCATGACTGCATGATGGCGGGTGGATGTGGTAGGATTCCTCGCTTGGGATGAAAATCCGAGTCATTGCTTGATGTTATGAGCGTGCCTTTGTGCCAAGTGGGGTTGGACTGACGCCTGAAAGCAATCACCTATCAAGCCTACAAGGCGATTGATAGAGGAAGAAATAAATAACATGATGTAAACAATTGAAAAAAATTTATTAGTTTAAAGAAAAATTGTAATGATCAACTTAATCAAATTGTTCCCCTGAATCCATCACTTCAACCACTCCGTCCTGATGTCATGATGAGATACTGCGTTACAGGGTAGCGTCTTGGAAAATTGGGCGCCGGCTGAGTCACCCGGGAGCCGGCGCTGTAATGCCTTTGCTGGCAAGCTTTCGGGGCTGTCCAGGGGCTCGTTTTAGTGCCCGTTCCACCCGGTCCAGTGGTGCCAGCGGCCCACCAACCCCGCACTCGCCGGGCCCCGACGCGCGCCCACCCAGACGCGCCGCCTCGTTCACTGATTCTAGGCCGAGAGTGGACAAAGGGGGGGTCACTCTTTCTAAAGGTCGGTCGGTCGGTCGGTGATGCATCCTCCTCGCCTTCTCTCTGTTGATAAATCTGCAACAGCATAAACAACTGCCCGTCCCACTCCGACGCAACCCTCCTGCCCTCTGGAGGTACTCGAACGCAGGCCTTTGTCCCCCTCCGGCGAGCAGCAAGTCGCACACACCGACCCTTTCGTAGTTACGGAATGCCAGATCTCAACTCGGTTCCCCCTTCACCACACACTCTTGCGGCCTCCCGCCGCCAGTCGACGCACCAGATGGCTGCCTCCCCCGTGCCTGTGCCCGTGCCGGGCTCGCCGTCGCTCAACATCCTGCCCTCGAACCAGAGCGCCGTCAACCACTCACAGGCGGCGTCGTCGCAGCCGTCGCCCCAGCTGACTGCGACCCAGCCGCCGGTGCCAGCTCCCGCTCATGCTTTGGTCGGAGAACCGGGGGTCGGCCCTGGCCCCGGCCCGTTGAGGCACCCTCGTCCGCTGACGGCCGCCGAGCTCCATCTCCAGCTCGAAAAGGAGCAGGAGGCGGTTGTGAGTAGCCCTGTGCCCCGGAGCCGTAGTCTTGGCCGAGCTGTTCTAACATGTAAACTGCCAGGTTAACCGCTTGACCCGTGAGCTGTCGCTCCTCCGTGCCGCCCAGAATGCCTCGGTAGTCTCCAATACGTCGTCCACCTCGGCCGCCAACTCGACTCACGAGGCCGTCCCCGAGCAATCGCTCCTGTCTGGATCCGGCTTCTCGATCCCCACGGCCCGCCACCAGCGCACGTCGTCCACCACCTCCCAAAACTACGCCCCGCCGCTGTCGTCCTCATATGAAGCCCGCATCCATGCCCCTCGCCCAATGGCCATCCCTCTCTCGAGGCAGAACAGCTCTGCCTCCCGCCGGAGCCAGACAAACTCGCCGGGACCGCAAAACTCGCTCGACCCCTCGAGCTACTTCCAGCACCAGAGGATCCCTCCCCCGACCTCCGTTCCCATGAGCTCGGTGGGAGCTACACCAGGCAGCGGAAATGCCAGCGAGCAGTTTAGCCCCGGCCTCATGCCCGCCACCATGCGGTACGAGGAGACCGCCTTTTATAGACAGGAGCTTGAAACGGCCAAGAGAGAGAACGAGACGCTCAAGCGTCGTATCAGAGATCTGGAGAGGCAAGTTCGGCAGAGGAGAGCTAGTGACGCTAGTCGAACTAGGAGCGACAGCGTTAGCACAACTGCCAGCTTCAACGTCGCCCCGACCGGAGGCGCGAGCATTGCGGGACCTCGCGAGACTGGCTTGACTCGACCTGAACGTGAGCGAGGAATGACGTCGCAGAGCATGGCCAGCCTGACCGGAAGTGTGGGCGTCGGCGTCCCCGAGGAGGAGGTCAAGGTTGGCGAGAGTGCTGCTAGTTCTGGACTTGCCCACAACCCACCGGCGTAATAGGGTCCGACTTGTTTATTCAGGAAAATAATGGGTAGCGCTCTGGGATCTGCCCGAGCAGGCCGGGTAGGAAACGGCTATGAACTTACGATTGGCAACTTTTGGTATCGGCGTTTGAGGAGCTCCCAAGACACGAGACAGATTCTTAAAATGAGCCGGGAAAGGATCACATAGGTAACGGGCTAATGCTCTAGCTCAGACCATTATAAATACATAAACCAGACACGTTCTTTTATTCGTATGAGCTTGTGTATTATCTGCTTTTCCATGAATCTTTTCAGAAGAATGACTGACAATCCAAGGTTGTTCCTCGCCACATCGGCTCGCCGGTTTGCCCCCTTGATACAATGCCCTCTAATGATTCATCCAATAGAAGGTGCCAGAAATCAGGCTCCGACAAATGGCCCAGATAAAAAGACCAGACAGTAAGGATTGGCGGCATGAATTGTGAAACCGAATTTGACATTCCGCACCAAGCCGCCATCTAAACAAGCCCCCCAAACGCCACGAACACAAACAACAAGTTTTGGGGCATTATCATTGGAGCTCTGCACAGCAGACTGAGACATTGGGATTAAGAATTAGGTCCTTGGGGTTCACCGTGGACGGGCCAGCGTCGTCGATGTTCATTTTGCCGTGGTCTGCCGACTCATAGACGTCCTCCAGCATGTGCCGCACAAGCTTGTCGATGAGCTGGGGCCTGACGCCGCTGTTGCTCCGCTGCATCAGCCGCGTGAGCGTCTCTTTTTCGGCCGGCGAGGCGAGGTGGCTGTAGCAGCTCTTGAGGGCTACGTCGCGGACGTAGGCCTCGTGCGTCTTGGTCCTCAGGAGCGCAATCAGGCTGTCGATCTGGCGGTCCCGGGTGGCGAGCTGGTCCCGCGCTCTCCCGACGGCGCCCTCGAGGTTCGCCTGCTCGCGGTACAGGGCCTGCAGCTGCTCCTTGGCCAGGGCGTGCGTCTGGGCGAGGGCGTCGTGGTCCATCGACTTCTTCTCGAGGAGCATCTGGACCTCGGCGGACTGGGTGATGTTCTCGTCGAGTTTGGTGCGGATCTGGTGGTAGTTTGTGTCGAGGAACTTGACCTCGTTCTCGGCCCAGAGCCTCTGCGCTCGCAGCTCCTCGAGCTCCTGCTGCTGCGTCCGGCAGAGGGTCATGAGCCCGTCGACTTCAGTTTCGAGGGCGCACACTTGGGCCGCTAGCTTGGAGGCTGCGATGGGAGATCGCATAGGTGTGTCTCTTGGGTTTCTTGGAGAATTTGTGGATTCGAGTGCTTCCTGGGAGTCGGCAGGCGGCAGGGCGTCGAAGCCCCGTAGTTTGTGATAGTTCATGATGGAGACGAAGTACAGATTATGCTTATAGTCGTGTCGCAAACAACAACAAAGAAAAGGGGCTTGTTTATAGGGAACATTTGTGATTTCGCGAGTGGCGTGTTTGCAGTGTGATGGGGAGCTGGCTTGACAGTGTTTGCCAGCGACCTGGCAGTGACTGGGCTAAATAATCCTTGGCAGATTGGATACCAAGGCCAGTTTATTTAGGTACCTGGACATAAATTCACAGGCAGAGGCAGAGAGCTGCCAAAATTTAGAGTGATTCATCCTCCACCGACTTTGTGACAGAAAATTGGCACATTGACTCTGCGATTGTTCAACTTCGACATCAATACAACGTTGCATATTTCACGTGAGGCAAGTCACCACGTAAATGAATCGGATTGTGTGCTCTGGTTTAGTTTCAGTCATGAGAGTCAAGTTCATTCATGTACTCGCTAACGATCTCATACGTTATCATGACAAGGTATCTACTTGCACCCCGTCCAAGCAACTAATCCAAGTTTTACAGCATCATTGATACATAATCCGCCGAATAATTTACTCGGCCAAATGAGACTTTACTTTCAAATTGCCGGGCAGCTTCCAGTGTGTCTTGACTCCTCCCCAGCTCTCCTCGTTGTAGCCCTCCTGGACCTTCTGACACGTGCGCAGTCCCCATTCCGTCACACCAACCATCAAGCAGCTCTCAAACATAAAGGCGCAACTGCCCGTGCCGACCTTGACCGGCTTCAGCTCCGCGTTCCGCGCACCCTCGGCGCTCTCGGCGTCCGGCCCATGCCCGCTCATGACGTTGTGCAGACTTGCGCCGCCGGGGACGAAACCCCCTGCACCGCCGCGCTTGGCGTCATAGTCGCCCTGGATCAGGCCCATGAATTCGCTCATGGTGTTTCGGTGGTACCAGGGGGGACGGAAGGTGTTTTCGCCAACGAGCCATCGTGGGGGGAAGATGACAAAGTCGGCGACCGCGGTGCCCGGCACGGGAGACGGAGCCGAGAGGACGGTGAAGATGGACGGATCCGGGTGGTCAAAGGAAATGGTGCCAATGGTGTTGAAGCGGCCGAGGTCGTACTTGAAGGGATAGTAGTTTCCATGCCAGGCCACAACGTCAAACGGCGTATGAGGCTGGACAGTCTTGAACAGCGAATTATTAAACTTGACAGTCACAGTGTAAGAATTGGAGCCTTCAGAGGCCGTGGCACCAAAGTCTTCGCTGAAGCAGGCGACGGGAGACTGAAAGTCGCGGGCATTGGCGAGGCCGTTGGAGCCAATGGGGCCCAGCTCGGGGAGGTTGAAGTGGCCCTGGTATAATTCAAGAGCATATCCACGAACGGGGCCGGTTGGGAGGGAGACCTGGAACTTGACGCCGCGGGGGATGACGCAAATCTCCATGGGTCGCACGAGCATCCAGCCAAACTCGGTGCGAATGTCCAATGTTCCCTCCTGGGCCACTATCAAAAAGTCTCCGTCTGCCGAGTAAAAGGCGGCATTCTTGTCCATACTTTTTCCAGCGGCGTAAATGTACATGCCGAGACCCTCCTTCAATGTGGGATCGCCAGCACCAGCGACGAGCCTCAGGCCGGCGACAAAGTCAAGGTGCTTTGCCTCATCGTGGTCAAATGGGTCCCATCGGAGCTGGTTGGGGATATAGTGCAGCGTGCCATCCTTGGTACCCTTGATGGTCCCGTGCAGCTCGTTCGAACCGTCGGTGGGCTTCGCTTCGGCGTCTGGCTGGTACGGAGGGTGAGCGCAGGATGGCAAGATGCGGTACAGCCACGTCTGCTTGTTATCGTGTCTGGGTGCAGTAAAGGCTGTTCCTGAGAGCTTCTCGGCATAGAGACCGTAGGGCGCCTTTTGTGGCGAATTGTGGCCGACGGGCAGGGCGCCCTCGACGGCTTCTGATCTGGACGGGGTCAGCACAAGAGAGAGCCGAGCATACCGGTGCACACATACTCTAGATGGCAGTTGAAGCCATTCTGGTATCGGTATTTTTCTTTGACGTCGAATTGAGTAACTGGCATTGTCACGAGGTCGGGAGGCTAGCGATGAGCGTCTGATGCCGAACACCAAAAATACACTTTGCAGAGGCGACGGCAAGCCATCTTTTTAAACACGCCGGACCCCGTGAATTGTTCGCTGATGACGTCTCAGCGGCACATCCGAGCCGTGTTCTGTAATTGACGTTCCGCGCTGGAGGATGACGGTGCGATCATAAGCGGCCCGACGGTAGCCGGAATGCCGTGCGCGCGCTTCGATTCCGCTTGGTGGTGGTTGGAGGAGGTATAAGTGGTGGTGGAGAGCTATTAGCGCACTAACAGTTCCTAGTGAGGGGCCCCTCAGATTTTGATAGAACCCCACCACAGGCTTCCCCTCTCCTCGGAATGGCCTTGCAATGCGACGACGGAATCGTCACGGGGTAAATCCTAGGGATGAGGAACCCCATGCAGGATTCGGCTTAAACAGACAGGCTCGTAAAATAGTTAATGCGGAACTGCCAAACACTTTTTGGACGGGAGCTCTGACCCCGGCACCGTTGGCCTTCTCAGTGCTGACGCTGACGGTGCGGGGCAGAGCGGGAGGGGTCCAGTTCGACAGCATAAGAAACATGCTAGTTTCAACGACACATGAACACATGGAAAGTCACGTTTGCAGGGTCTGAGACATTGATGCAGAGGAGAATGGATCTCTATTATTATTCAAGGAGCCAGAAGCTGGCTTCTTGTTCAGCCGGCCAAAAGGCCGACCAAGTAGAATAAGACAGTGTACACCGGCGACGTACCAGCAGTCGCCCTCATGACCCGGCCAAGAATATCTAATCGCAATATCCCGGGCGCCGATCGCAAGAACCCAGCGAAACGAACAAGAAGAATTGAAGGAATTATTGGAACAGATATTAGGGGTGGCATTAAGTCACTTATTCGGCATCCTTGTCCTTGTTCTTCTTCTTCTTCTTGCCACCACCAGAGGCGGAGCCAAATGTTGTTGCGGTGGGCTGGGATTGAAGATGTACGACAAGGCGGGTCCATGACTCCTCCTTGTCCCACTCGAAACCTTTTAGGTAGGCATTTGCGCCGAGCTCATCATCAGACTACATGGAATAATTAGTGAGTGATTAAGAGGAGCCGTTGGTTATGGTTACGTACTCGCTTCTTGTATGCCTTGTAAATGGCATCTAGGGCGTCCTTGATTGTTACACCCTCCTTGAGGTTGCGTGCTGTTACCTCCTTTCCTAGGGGGAAGTGTAGGTCAATCTTCCTGACAGGGGGGTCGGTGAGAGGAATCGATAGGATTGAGGGGTCCTCAATATCCTTTGGGGTTTTGTTGATCTTCCTGTGAAGGGGCGTCCTGTCAGTTCTGATCGATATATGTTGAGGTATAGATAATGGGTTTGGTATGAGGAAGACTCACCATCCTGTCTTTTGCGTCTCAACGGGGAGTTTAATTTCAATTCCACTCTCCTCTGTTGATGTGTTGTCAGTGTCTTGCCTCATTGGAGTTCGATGCCTTGCACAGGCCCGATATCGGTGTTTGTGGTGAGGGGTTAAAGCTTACTTAGTTCTTCCATGGTCTTGATGTTGGGGTTGATTGAGCTTTGTCGACGCTTGCCGGCCTCCTTGGGAGGGGACGTTGACAAGCCGTCGACGGCGGAATCGACCTTGGTGAGAGGTTCTGTCATGTTGTTTGGTTGTGTGGTTGTGAAGTTGTGAGATCAGGTGAGTGACCTGGTGATTCAGCCGAGTTAGTTATATTGCCAGCAAAAGCGGAGGTACAAAGAAACGAGCTGGGTGGCCGAGTGTGGTGTAGCGTAGCAGTGATAGCAGCAGCAGCAACAGCAAACAGGGCTCCGAGCAAGTCTCGTGAGGAGTGCAGGTGGGAAGCACCAAAGGAGATGGGTGACGACTCACCTTGAGGGGAAAGCAGGTGATGATGATGTTGTGTTGATGTGTTCGATGGAGAGAGGAGAGGGAAGGAAGAGAAACTCGGGGGGGCAAGAGGCATGTTTATTGCACAGCACCTGGCCGCCGCCGTCGCCCTCAATGACGCTCCCTCGCGCTGTCGTCAGACCGGGCGGGGTAGCAGCCCACCCGGGCCATGATTGCCCTGCACCTTCCTGCGCCGCTCTCCGTGTGAAGTCGAGCAGAGGTACATGTCGTGGTGCCGTGGTAGTCTGTCTGTAGCTGCGACTGCAACAGGAGGTACTGGGGACGATCGCGTGACTTTGACCTGACGGAAGGCGTGACGCCCCTTGCTCCTGGCTCAGGCGACCTCTGCCCGCTGCCGCATCGGGCATAGCGCCGGCCGCTGGAACAGCAGCCCACCCACAGGCTGCGGGAAGGGTGGAGGGGGCCGCCGCCGTGCTCGGTGGACTCAGTGGGCTCAGTGGCCGCAGTGGCCGCAGTGGGCTCGGTCACCTCACTGCAGCAGCACGTTTGGGCAGCTCAGGTACCCACTTGGGGCGAGTCGCTGGGGCGCAAATCCGGGGAAAGCTTGTCGCTGCCCCACTGCGATCGGTGCTGGTGGCGTACTGGCGCGAGCGACGGGTTCTGAGAGGGGTCGCTGAGTGGGAGGGAGGGGTTCTGGGGGAGAGGATGAGGGTCGAGTCGCGAGGGCCTCAGAAGGGGTGCTTGGTCTGGAGGCTCTGCGAAGCTGCGATGCACGTCCGTTGAGAAACGAAACCATCACCGCCTCTTTGCGGACCACGGAGGGGACCCAGGCAGGGGAAGCGCAAACGAGGGGTGCGTTGCGTTATGCTGCGTTGCGTGTTGTGTCATGGTGGTAGTCAACAGTCATACCTAGTACCTACATGGTCGCAGGTACTGTACACTGTTGCTGTACTGTCGCTTTGGGGGCGCATCCACGCCTCTCATACAGTGTGACGGATCGCCAATGGCATGAGATGGATCGCCTGGTGTCGCCCCTCCTCCCCTCCTCCCCGGAGGCTTCGGCTACGGATTCGTCTCGCCTCGACGCCGCGAGTGCTCACCTGATGGGCCGTCCTATGCCCAGAGCAAGCGCGATGTGAAACCTTGTGACGAGATGGAGGGCATCTGTTTTGTTCGCACAGAGTCAAGGCCCAGGGACCATTGGCTGCCGATCTGGCCTGGCTTGCAGCGAGCTCCCTTCCCCTCACCTCGCCGAGCAATCACGATGGCCTAGCATGGCCTGGTATGCCCCCCAAAAGACCCAAAGGAGGGGGAGGAGGGGACATTAGTGTTTGAGACTTGTAGATAGGTCGAATTGATAGCTGGTGCACTTTGCCCGCCGCGCCGTCTCTGCTGATTCATGGCCACACAGACTTTGTCCCGCGTATGCGACGATGGCATCCTCACGACCGTAGCTCCTCGCTCAAGCGTCGTCCGAATCGCCCATGGCACCAGCATCATGATGCCACAAGTCATGGTGACTGCCGGGAGCGGGCCTTCTG
>NAGG01001012.1:0-24293 GCA_003031705.1 Calonectria naviculata | reverse complement strand
CTGTCCAGCTGTCACTTCCCTCCCCCGCCACCGCCATCATGCCCACTCATGTCCACGGCATCGCTGCGGACCATGTCCACAAGCAGATCCAGCAGCTCATCCACGAGCTGGTCAACATCAAGGACTCGACCGGCGAGTTCCTGATGACCATCCCCGATGGCACAGTCATCGACACCAAGGGATGGAACGACTGGGAGTGGACGCACGGCATCGGCCTCTACGGCATCTGGAAGTACTACGAGCTGACGGGCGAGGACAAGTGGCTCCGGATCATCGAGGACTGGTTCCAGGCCCGCTTCAAGGAGGGCCACAAGGGCAAGAACATCAACACAATGGCCGTCTTCCTGACGCTCGCCTACGTCTACGAGAAGACGGGCAACTCCACCTACCTCCCGTGGCTCGACAGCTGGGCCGAGTGGGCCTACCACGACCTGCCCCGGACCAAGTTCGGCGGCATGCAGCACATCACCTACCTCGAGGTGAACGAGCAGCAGCTGTGGGACGACACGCTGATGATGACGGTGATGCCGCTGGCCAAGATCGGAAAGCTGCTCAACCGCCCGCACTACGTGGCCGAGGCCAAGAAGCAGTTCCTGCTGCACATCCAGTACCTGTTCGACACCAAGACGGGCCTGTTCTTCCACGGCTGGACCTTCAAGGACGGCGGCCACAACTTTGCCGACGCCCGGTGGGGCCGTGGCAACAGCTGGGTCACCATTGTCATCCCCGAGTTCATCGAGCTGCTCGAGCTGGACGCCAGCGACCCGCTGCGCGACCACCTCCTCAACACGCTCAACAGCCAGTGCGAGGCGCTCGCCAAGGTGCAGCTGGAGAGCGGCCTGTGGCGCACGCTGCTCGACGTGCCCGAGGAGGAGGGCTCGTACGTCGAGGCCAGCGCCACAGCCGGCTTCGCGTACGGCATCATGAAGTCCGAGAGGCGCAAGTACATCGGCAAGGAGTACTCGGAGGTGGCGCTCAAGGCCATCAAGGCGGTGCTGGACAACATCAGCCCGGAGGGCGAGCTGCTCAACACGTCGTTTGGCACGGGCATGGGCCACGACCTGCAGCACTACAAGGACATTCCCCGAACGAGCATGCCATACGGTCAGGCCATGGCCATGATGGCGCTGGTCGAGTTCTTGCGAGCATATTTGTAAACTGACTGGAGGTGGTTAGCTGGATGGATGGATGGATGGTTGGTTGGTTGGTTGGTCGATTGGAACGGTTTTAATGAGCAAAAACAGCAACATCATGTCAAGCGGAAAGGAAAAGGGCGGGTTTTCCAAGGTAGCCAAAGGGTAGCTTATGACAAATTACGACGAAGAGAAACGAAATTAGTAAAGCCTTATACGCCATTGGCCACTGCGTGTCTGAGTCAGTAAGCAATGCCTATCCGTGGTGGTGTGTGGCGGGGGAAGCCGAGTGGCAGGGCGGCGAAACGAAACCACGAGACTGCGGCAAAGAGTTGGTGTGGACGTCCCAGACTAGGAATGTAGCAGCCGGGACTGACGCAGGCTGTGGGTGATTTTTGGTGCATTGATTATCTCGAGGTAGATGGAGGTAACGTGACGGGTGGAGATTGTGATGGAGTGGGTGTAGTGGGCTGCAGTGGGTTGTAGGTGATGATTCACGATTGAGCGACGGCCCGTTGGACTAGGGCCAGATGATGGCCGTTGAATGACATGTAGATTGATTGACTCGTCGATTAACTACTGTAACTACTTGCAGCTGTAGAGAGGGATTTGGGCCCTGGATACAGCTAGGATGAGACTGTTCCAAGTTTGTTATTTAAGCTGGAGGGTCTTGAGAAGATGTTAGCGCGTGGGTTGGGATGGGGCGGGATGGGATGTGCAGCGCCAAAAAAAGAAAAAGAAAAAAAAGTCATCTCAACTTTTGCTCAGTCGCGAACCCATTTCCGTTAACAGGCCAAACCCTGACAAATAGTTGGGCCACCAACGTCATGACTCTCTTCCCTTTTTTTCTTTTTTTTTTTCTTTTTTTTTCCTCCCTTTTCTTTTCAGCCCTCTTGTCTGTCAGCCTCCACGAGTTCCCAAAGTTCCCTTGGCCCATGAACCCAACCCCGCATCCCTACTAAAAAGCGGTACCGGGCAGGTACGCGCCCTGAATCAACGACGCCATCCTCCTTTTAGCGCAGAGGGTGGGCATTGCGTGGTGCGGCGATGCCAATCACGGCGACGGCGCTGCGACAATAAAAACACTTCTCTGCCGTGTCGTCTCACTTTTCCTCTCATGCACGTCGCTCTTTTGCGTCGGCCAATTCTTTGAGCCGCTTTTACCTTTGCGGCCATTTCTACTCGTCGTTGTCTTCGGGGGGAGGAGCTCTGTCTCTCTCTCTCTCTCTCATATCAATATTCCTCATCGCCGGACGCAGAATATGCCACTGTCGCTCGTCTCTTTTTTCTCGCTAGCGCCCCGCCGACAGCATCATAGCATCCCCATCGACGTCACCACTGGCTCGCTGTCGTGCGCACAGCCCACCCGACAGTTTCGCAGCTATTGAGCTCAACCTGTGAATTGCAACCTCCTCTTCACTCCGTCTCCGTCTCTGCCTCTGTCTGTCTGTCTCCCTCTCCTCGGACAGCCATGTCGCCCGTCAGAGCAACCGCGGGTGCGCGCACCACCTCGTCCGGCTCCTTTCACGCCGGCGCGCCAATCCCCTCGCTCAATCCCATGCGCCGCAGCTCCCACCGCTACCAGACGTTTCCCACGACGCCGCCGAAAACGCCGCTCGAGCAGCCGCCGCCGCCCTCCGACATCAGCTCCGAGGCCTCGGAACCCGACGACAATGAGACGCCGCTGCCCGTCCGCCAATTGCTTCTGCTGGCCTTCCTGTCGCTGGCCGAGCAGACGGCCCTGAACTCGATATCCCCATACCTGCCCGAGATGGTGGCGTCCATGCCTGGCATCCCCGAGAACGAGAGCGGCCTGTATGTGGGCACCCTGGCCAGTGCGTTCGCCCTGGCCCAGCTGTCGACCAACTTCCTCTGGGGATACGCCTCGGACGGCATTGGCAGGAAGCCCGTGCTGATCATGGGCACCTTTTCGCTCATGTGCTGCTTCTGCGTCTTTGGCCTGTGCAAGGCCTACTGGCAGATTGTCGTGGTGCACGTCGCCATGGGCCTGCTCAACGGGAACGCCGCCTGCGTCCCCACCGTGCTGGGCGAGGTGACGGATCGCAGCAATCAGAGCCGCGCATTTACATATCTGCCCATAATCTACTCGCTGGGCGGCATCACGGGCCCTGCGCTGGGCGGGCTCCTCGTAAAGTCGGGCGCGCGGTACCCCTTCCTGGGGCCCAACATCCTCGCCGCGGTGCTGCTGTTCTGCAGCGTGCTGGCGGTGGGGATCTGGTTCGAGGAGACGCTAGACGAAAATGAGGCGGGCTTTGTGAAGCCCGCCTGGGTTGAGAAATTGGCCTCGTGGCTCCCCACGCGAAAAGCGGAACCCCCACGCATCTCGTGGAGCACACGATGGCCTCGTAGTCGGTCTCACAGCACTCAGCAGCCTCTGCTGGCTTCCAATCATGAAATCTCGGACGACGAAGACGAGGAGGACGATGACCGGCAGACCCAGACGACGCAAAAGTCGGACTCCAAATTGGGCTCTGCAAGCACGATCTGGCATGAGATAAGCGGCAGAACGCTGCTCCTCTTGTGCACGTATCTCGTGTTCCAGCTCTCCAACATCTCCTTCAACAGCCTGTATCCCATTTTCGCAGACAGCCCGCCGCCCGCCGGACGTGACCTGCTCCCCAGTAAGATCGGCATCAGCCTCAGCCTCGCCGGCGTCGGGACCATCATCTTCCAGGCCTTCTTCTTCCAGCCGCTCAAGGCCAAGGCGGGGAATCTTGGCACCTACCAGATGTCGCTGCTTGGCATCGGTCTGTGCATGCTCTTGATGCCCTGGATCGGATATGCGACTGATCCCCCGCTGTTTGGCTGGGGTAGCGGGAAGCTGTGGCTCTACATTGAGATGGGCATTATTCTCGTCATCAAGAATATCTGTGCGGTTGGTGGTTTGTCAAGTGTCATGCTGCTGGTAAGAATGATTCCAATTTTCCCTCCCCGATTCTTTACTAACCCTTACCCAGATTACCAACTCGGCGCCGTCCCATGCAAGCCTCGGTGCCCTGAACGGCATCGCGCAAACTCTCTCAGCCCTTGGCAGAAGCTTTGGCCCCTTTGTCTCTGGCGCCTTGTTCACTCTATCCACCCGCATTCACCCCAAAGGTGAGGTGCTGGCATGGACCGTGTTCGGCGGGCTCGCCATCGCCGGCTGGGTGGCTTCGCTGTTGATTAAGAGAACCGGCCTCGAGAGTGACGACTGGGTTGGCTCAGACTCTGAGAGCCATTCAAATGACGATGCAGCATAAAAACCTGACAATTTGCATAGATTGGATACTGGGGTGACGTTGATGGAGTTTTATGATACCATAGATGAAGCATATATAAGAAGACGCGGAGCAAGCAATTTAGAGCATATGACAAAAAGAGTGGGGAGAAACATACTGGAAGAATATGAGATGGAACATATTTCACAAGAATCACAAGAATAACGAGATAATAAATACACATCGACATAATTGGTTATAATCATCAATTGCTATATTCAGTCGCAAGTTCCATCATTATCTCCGGGATGGTGTGCCTAAGCTACTATACAACACAGTAAATACATAGAGTTTAAACTCAAATAATGAATTGTCTCAGACAACTCATTCTGTGTGCTTAGTGGACCAGTATATGTAGTACAGACGGGGTATCATATCATAGATGTCTGCAACTTTGCCTATAGCCGGTTGAATATCGCAAAGCACATGTTCATCTTAGTACGAGTATCTGAAATGAGGGTTCACCTAGAATCATTCAGAATCAGTATTGCATGTATGAGAATCAGGAGTCTTGTGCTTACCCTATCAGTGATATCCTCGAAAGCGTGAGTCAGGTTATCATCCTGGATAACCTCTCCGCTGGCCACCTTGGCGTCTCGCCTCTTGTTTTGCAAAATGTAGTAAGTTCGGAGGGCGAAAAGAACCAGCTCCAGGAGGGCAAAGCAGCCCAGCACAATGGACAGCGCCAGGAAGTATCGGGGCGCGTCCTTGTCGCGGAAGGTCTGGGGGCCAATCGAGTTACCAACAGCCCAGAAGATGAAGTTGCTCGCAATGATGATGGACTTCTTTGTCGAGCCAGCGACGTTTCGCGTCACCAGGGCGAGGGCGAGACCGGAACAGGCCCAGAAACTGTACATGATGTAGTAGGCGATGAGCAGGCCGACTCGCTTGGAGGGGTGGAAGGGCACCGCGATGAGGACGACGACACCAGCAATGGTCGGGAGGATGTAGGCCATCATGGTGAAAGTTGTCTGCTTGTACCTGCGATCAAACCAGGCGGAGCTCCACATGACCAGGATCATGATGGCGCCAATGACCATCTGGAGCAGCTGAGTCTCCCATGTTGAGAAACCAAACGACTTGACAATGATGTTGGCGTAGGCACCGATACCACCAGAGGGCAGGGTTGTGAGAAGCTGAATGAGAGCAAAAGCGTACACTGTTGTTCCCCAGAAGTTTTTAAGGTTAGCAATTTGGATATGTGGAGAAATGGAGAAATGGAGAAACGTGTGAGGGAAAGCGTACGTTGTGGGTCGGTGAAGGCATCCTTGACCTGCTCGATTCGAAACACCTTGCTCTGCAGACCGGTCTGGTTGTCTCGCACACGCTCAACCATGAGCTTCTTGTCCTCCTCGGACCAGCACTTGGCCTTCATGGGGGAGTCGGGCATCCAGAAGAAGACAAAGATGCCCCAGAAGACGGTGAGGATGCCGTAGGTCATGAACAGGGCCTGCCATGACTTGATGGGGCTCGAGTGCGGGATGAAGGAGAAGCCGAAGGCGCAGAGTCCTCCGATGATCTGCTGGAGACCGTTCATCACTGTTGCATCACGTCAGCTCCACTCCAGCTTCGCCCGCGTTCGATTGCCGCTCCGACTTACTGTACCAGAAGATGATGGTGGAGCCCTGCTCCTCGCGCTTGTACCTATTCGGGCAGGATTAGTGACGATGTTTGAGGGGCCCCGGAAAACGGCGACGACCCACCAGATGGACGAGAGGAGGACAAAAGTGGGCTGGCACGCGGCCTCGAACCCACCCAGGAAGCCACGGAGCACCACGAGCCCTGCAAAGCTCTTGGCCACGGCATGCAGCGCCAGCGTGATGCCCCAGAGGGTAACGTTAAGCGACAGCCACTTTGCGATGGGCACGCGCTGGATGATGTAGTTTTCCTGTTCGGGCCGTTAGCATGGGGAACCGAGACCGAGATGGGCGCGTGTCGGGGTTGCAACGTACGGGGTACTCGATGACCAGGACGACAAGGTAGATGACGGTGGTGAGCCAAGAGTACTGCGGAGTGGGTTAGCGCACATCGATCGCGTGTAGTTCCCGGCTGGGCGTGCCCACCTGGCCGTTCTTGAGATGGGCGTCGTCGACGATGCCCATGATGGACGCAAACGACATCGTGCCCTTGTCGAGCGACTGGATAAAGTACGTCACCATCATGACGACGAGCACGCGCTTGTCAATCATCCTGCGCAGCCGCTTGTTGGTGCTCTCGTCAATGTCGATTCTGGTCTCGCCGGCATACTGGGCGACTTCGTTGTCCACCAGGTCGTAGTTGGTGTGGTTCTTGCCCGACGTCTCGACCTCTGCCACGGAGGCGGCGTGGCCGGCTGCTTCAGGGTCCTTCATGGCGCTCGAGCTGGAAGTCATGAGACACGCAGGCTATGTTTGTGCGCGCAATGGAGAAGAGAGGAGAGGCGAAGCGAGCAGAGGATAGAGAAATAGAGGGAAGAAGAAAAAATCTTGGCCAAGAGTTGGGGTAGCAAGATGGGGGAAGGGGGGGAAGATGTAGGCCAAGACCGTTGGAGAGCTGAGACACAGGGCGCCATTTTCGGTCAACTGATCACGTCCAAACCGCCCAATGCTGTGGCCTGCTGCGTATCCAGACCAGGGATGCCAGCTCCATAAAGCACCATGATTTCCTCGCTGGGAATTGACCCGGGGTGGGTGGTAGTGACGCCGTCGACGATGCCCCGGCACTGGGCACGTCTCTGGGGAGTTCCGGGCACATCACCCCCAACGAGGCAGCGAGTGGACTAGCGCCTCTGCAACGTTCCACGGTCTCGCTGGGCAATTGAGTAATTAGTGCGGCCGAGATACCCCAGAAAGGGCCCTGACTCGTAATCTTTTCCCAGGCGTAAATTGCGGAGCCCCGGGGGGAGGGGGGGCCGACACAGGCTACGGAGTAGTCTCCGCGCAAGGCCCGTCGCGAGCGAAAACATGGGGAACAAGGGCACTTGGTTGCGGAGATCCAGTCGTGTGCCCTTGTTGCGACCCCAACCCCGCCTTTTCCCCTCTCCCGTGCCCCTGCTGGCGCCTCTCTTTGGCTTTCCTCTTTTGCAAGAAGCCTGGGCAGCCTGGGCAAGACGGCCAAGTACGTAATGTCGCTTCATTTCTGGGCCGATTCGGAGCACGATGCGGGGTGCGGCCCTTTCCCTTCCCTCTCGTCCCTCGCCTCGCGGGAGGCAATCATCCCTATATCTACATTGCTATATCCACCCTGGGCCCCTGGTCTCCAATCACCGGCCCCTTGGGAAGACGAGCCAACATGTTTGAGGAAATTTTCGTCCAGTTTTCGCCCTCGGCCGGCTCAGCTGACCTGGTGGGAGCCCCAGTCGTAGTTGACCGCCGCGACGAGTCAGGTGTGCTCAGAGCCGCCCACGATTTGACTCAGGATTTCGGCCGTGTCACGGACAGAGGGCCGACCACGCTGGTTAAGGCTGATGGTGATGATGACAGTGGCGCACTGCAGCCACAGGCTAAAACCGCCATCATTGTAGGAACCGTTGGGTCCAGCCGTATACTTCAACGGCTCGAGGCCGAAAACAAGCTCGACACGACGAGCATCCGCGGCAAGTGGGAGTCCTTTGTCACGACCCTTGTGGACAAGCCCTTTGCCACTTGTGACAAGGCCCTTGTTATTGCCGGAAGCGACAAGCGAGGTGCCATCTTTGGCATCTATACCCTTTCTGAGCAAATCGGCGTTTCTCCGTACGTTTGGCATTAACCTTTTCATCAGACGGGCCGCATTAATTGACTCACGACAGCTGGTACTGGTGGGCAGACGTGCCGTCAAAGCGCCATGCGGAAATACACGCCGTCCAAAAGTCTACGACCCATGGGGAGCCGAGCGTGCGATATCGGGGCATCTTCCTCAACGACGAGGCCCCGGCGCTGACTGGCTGGGTTCTTGAGAAATACGGGAAATACAATTCGGGATTTTATAAAAATGTCTTTGAGCTGCTCCTGAGACTGAAGGTACAATATCCCGTTTCTCTTATCTTATAGTTCAGGGGGGAGGAACTAAAATGTGATAGGCCAACTTTCTCTGGCCGGCAATGTGGCCGGGTTACCCCAACCCTGGTGCCTCGTTCTTCGTCGATGACCCAGAAAACCAAAAGCTGGCCAACGAATACGGTATAATGGTATCCACTTCTCACCATGAGCCGATGCAACGCCTGTCAAACGAGTGGTTTGGCGAGAATCCAGACGGAAGCTGGAACTGGTTAACAAACAAGGAAAAAATTACAAAGTTCTTCGAAGATGGCGCAAGCCGTGCTCAGGGCCACGAGTCTTATTTTACTCTCGGAATGAGAGGTGAATATGACAAGAAGATGAACTGCGATGACCCTGCAGCCGTTGTCCAGGATGTGATTGATACTCAGCGGCAAGTGATTAAAAAGGTATATGGGCGGGAGGATGCCGCCCCCCGTAAGTATTTTTAGACACCCCACTGATTAGTCACGCATCTAATTGCCGCCACAGAGTTATTTGCCATCTACAAGGAAGTCCAATCATTATTTGAGTCGGGACGTCTAAACGTTCCCGATGATGTAACTCTCTTGTTCCAAGACGACAACTTTGGAACAATTCGCAGACTACCCACAGCAAAGGAATCTGAGAGGAGTGGCGGCGCTGGTGTAAGTTGAATTGTAACTATTTCATTTCTTGTCTCTTCTAACAACGTATAGGTCTACTATCATCTCGAGTATGTCGGGTCGCCTCGTAGTTATAAGTGGATCAACAGCAACTCACTTGTAAGTCAGACATTGTGCGAGATGAGACATGTCGCATCTAATAGATTCAAAACAGGGAAAGGTTTGGCATCAGTTGACACAGGCTTATGAGAGAAATGCACGACAAATTTGGGTCTTCAACGTCGGCGACTTAAAACCCCTAGAGGTGCCAATCTCCTTTACCATGGCTCTTGCCTACAACATAAAGGATATTAAATCCGATGGCCTGGAACTTTTCCTCAAGGAGTTGGCCAAACGGGAATTCGGTTCTGACCTCGCTGATGAAGTTGGTTCCATATGGTACCAGTATGACCGACTCGCAGCACTTAGAAAGCATGAGCACATTGAGCCTGAGACCTTTTCCATACTTCACTACAATGAGGCGAATTCCATTCTCGATCGCTGGAAGAAGTTACTCGATCAAGCTGAAGCAGTCCACGCCCGCGTCTCCGAGGAACAAAAACCAGCCTCTTTCCAGCTTATCCTACACCAAGTCAAGGCGTCTTATATATATGTCGCCCTGCAAGTTACACGAGCACATAACCAACTATTCGCCCGCCAAAGACGCAACTCTGCTAACAAGACAGCCCAAGACGCGCTCAACTTATTCGATGCCGACTTTGACCTGTCCGAGGAATACCATGGCCTGTTGAACGGGAAATGGAATCACATGCTGTGCCAAACACACTACGGCTACGAGGAGACTTGGCATGCGCCCTCCCGTGACATGATTAGCGGTCTAGGTTTCGTGCAAAGACGCCAAAATTCTAACCCGATTGTTGGCCAGATGGGCATCGCGGTGGAGGATCACGAGGGCGTTCGCCCGGGACGTATCAATGAGGAATCCGAGCGGACACACCCCAGCAGACGGGATCTCGTCCCGGGTCTGACTCTGAGACCCATGAGTTACTATGGTCCCGAGACACGCTGGTTTGATATTTACACACGTGGCGTCCCGACCATTCACTGGTCTGCATCTGCGCCCCACGATTGGATCAAGCTATCCAAGACTTCAGGGGAACTGGTTCCCGGCCAGGATGACGCCAGGGTAAGCATCTCCATTGACTGGGCCCAAGTTCCCAAAGACTTCAAAGAGGAAGTTCTTGTCAGTATCAAATCCGAAGAGGATGACTTTGAGCACGTCCACCTACCGATCGACAACCGCCGAGTCCCAGACACTTTCCAAAAGGGCTTTGTCGAAGCAGGCGGCTACGTCTCCATCCCAGCAACCAGCACCGACGTCAAAGCCCCGTACATTCTTCTCCCCGACGCCGGCAGGCTCGAGAGCGGTTCCGTAACCCTGGTCCCCGAGTTCAAAGACGGCGCAGAGGCTCCGTACCTAGAATACTCCTTCCACCTCTTTTCGGAATCAACCGGCACTGTGGAGTTGCACTTTGCCACCACTCTGGACTATTCGCCCGAAGATGTCATGAAGTACGACTTGAGGCTCGACGGCGGTTCGGAAGAAACGCACGCCCTGCAAAAGATTACCCCCGAGAGTCTCAAGAACGCCGCGAACCTGGGCTGGGCTTCTGCTGACGGCTGGTTCTTTGCTGCGTCTGATAATGTTTGGGTTCGGAAGCACGAGTTCCCCAAGTCCCAGTTGCAACCTGGGGCTCATACCCTCAGCATCAAGTTAAAGCACCCGAATGTGGTTTTAGAAAAGATCGTCGTCGATTGCGGTGGGGTCTTGCCGAGCTACCTGGGTCCACCATTTAGTCGTAGTGTATAGAGTAAAAAGACTTTCCAAGGAATAGAGATTTTAGAGGACTAGAGATTTAAGAATGAATATTCAATTGTTCGCTTTGCCTCATTTTAAGTGGTGTGGAGTAATTCTAATGATTCCAATTTCATCCGTTGTATATTCCAATGTCATGTACCGGTCCTTACTCCATCCTTCCATGCTATGTATGTTAAACAAGATAAGAAAAAACAAATGCCCTCGCCTCTATGGTGAACCCCTTCAATACCAGGAAGGTGGTGTTTGCCAATGCCGTAGCATTGTGTCAACAGCCGTATTCCATTCGTACTCGAAGCACGCCGCCAGTTGCTGCACCTCCTGATCGGTTGGTACTGTTGACCCCCACATCTCTTGTTTCGTTGCCTCAATGGCAGCGTATGCGGGTATTAGCCCGTCGTCTCTGATTTTCATGAGACACAGCCAGGCCATGTTCCAGCTGCGATTGCTCTCGGGGTCCCCCCTCACCCGCATGTATGCGTCGTTGACGATATCAGCGGCGATGGGGTAGTTGGTGGTGAACCCCCGCAGCTCAATCAGAAGCTGGTTGCTGGTCACGTAGTACACCCAGGCAGCCGTCATGGGCTCTTGAAAGGCCCTCGCGTCCGACTCCTCCTCACACGAGGCAGCTATGCGTTCGATACGACAGAGCTCGGTGAGGGTGTTGACATTGTGGTTGGTCAGGGACTTGATGAGCGACTTGACGGAGGTCTGAAAAATATCATTAGCCATTGAACCTTTTTCTCGGTGAAGAGTGGCATCAAATATCAGTGCTAACCCTGGAACGTCCTGACTTGGAGCTGGAGCCACCTGAACGGCGAGAGGACATTGTAAAGATGTATGAGTAAAGGATGAATGGCGGAGGACAGGTGAGGATGATCGGCAAGAGCTAACGGCTTCCAGAGTCATTTATTCAAACGTCTAAGCCCCAGTCTTAATAGGCTCCCCTTTTAGAGAAGGAAGGAAAAACTTCAAGAGCGTTTATTAGTCTTCTAGTGGGGGGATCCATCGCCCCCAATGTTCCGCTGCTTGCCTAGAAAAAAAAAGTCAGATGCCCACCGTATGATTAGAAGGGCGTGCCGTAGCTGAGCAGGAAATAATGGAGCCAATTAGGGTGCAGACATAGTCCAAGATAACTCGCAAGCCTCGCACTTGATTCCATAGGGGGAAATTCGTCTGCTGAACTGCCACGACGCTGGAAGAGCCGGAGACTTCCCCAAGGGGTTACCTGCCTGGCCGCAGCCACACCGTCACATGAAGGGTCTCGTGTCGGCCGATGTACATGGGAGCAATAGATGATGGAGGGTTGTAAACAGTCCGCTGGCAATCTGGGAGGCGGCCTATAGAATGTCCCAGGTCGTGCCAACCTGCTGTCGAAGGACGGACCAGGGCGTGTAAGAGGTGGACGGGAGGAGCCCGCGAGACTCCGGTGTCAAGTGGAGAGGTGTAGTCAGGACGGCAGCGGGACGTTCATCCTTCGGCCGCCGGTGCCCCTGCAGCCCTACAGGTCGGTAAGGGAGGGAAGGCAATGGGAAGCTCTCTGGCGAGTTGCAGCTCACCAAATCTAGACTCTTGGCCTGCCCAGGATGATGATGCAAGGGGCTGACCCCGGGCGAGTGGTACCACTATAAATCTTCCCAGTCGGTGAGATTTGCTCGCTACCCACCCCCCTCCCCCCTCCCATGCCATGCTCGTGGCATTGGCTGGCTCGGCAGCCAGATTCCAAGCATGCGGCCCCCTCGAGATTCAGTGAGATGATGTCGTGAATACGCCCTGACTCAAGGGGCAATTTCCACGCAAGGTGCTGGTCGTGTGGCCGGCCCCCACGGGCTAACACAGACATGGAATCTTGTGCGCGCCTTGGGGCTCCCCTAGGACATGGAATCCACGTCAGATTTTAGACGACGAATTAGGCGCGGCACATGAGAAACCCCACGGACAGGTCGGTTCCTGAACGAGCCAAAATCCCCCGACCCAGGTAAAAACATGTAAGCAGGATCGGCGGGTTTAGAGGCCGGCATGCCGCAACGCATGCCGCAATGCGCCAGTGGCCTGCCCGCGGCCTCGTCCAGCTCGGCCTGGCATCTGGGCCGGGGTCGAGTCCGTGTCCGCCGCGTGATGGCCATGCCCTGGTCTCCGCCGCGGACGGCAATGGGTCTCGTCCGTCCCTTCACTGCCCATGTCGAGCTACACCACGGGGCGGGTATCTTAGGCGCATAGCCGCATTGTGCATGTAAGTCATCGCCTGACCCTTGCATCGCACTTCCCACCAAGCTGGGACCGCCCAGGCTTATTGCCCAATTGATGGTGCCGCGACGTTTCATTCACACCGTAGCCCCCATCCCGATTCACTGCCAGAGACTGAAAATCGAGTTGAGGTCGAAACACCGGCAGCTCTGGCCATGCACAGCTTTCTAAAGTCCGAAAAAGAGGCTTTTCGGGCTTCAAGTGACACTTCCCTTGTCGGTGGACCGCATACTGGGAGACCCACGCCGCGTCAGCCTTAGCGGCCGCCCAACCACCAGACGGCTTATATCAGCCAAAGCGTAGGGGCCCAGGCATCGCGTGCCCACAGCCTCTTGCACGCCTTCTCACACCATTAAAAAAGAAGCATCGGCATGCACCGCGTGGCGAACCCAACCCGCGAGAGCCGGCCGGTTGGTCGAGGTGGGTGTGCGGTTGCGCCACAGAGTTGCGAATTTGAGTCTGACCGCGCCGTGACTGCCTGCTGGTTCATCCCGACCTTCCAGAACCCGCCGACCCGCTTCACCCCGGGCTCCTCTCTTCGGTGGATCTCGACGGGGATTCTGTTTGTAATAGAGGCGTTTGGGGTCCGGGGAATGTTGGCCGCGAGGTGGCCGGGTGAATGGGGGCGAAGGCATTCTGAGCTTGGCTTTCCCCCGAGCCCGACAGCATCAACCGATTGAGCTCAAAGCGCAGTTCAATTGAGTCCTGTCGCCGTGCGCGGAAGAGCCTCCGCGCAGGACGTACGTGTTTCTAAATTGAGATCTAGGACCAGTTGAGGCTGTGATGTGAACCGCGTCAGTGGATCGGGAGGTGGGTGTCAACTCTCTCACTGGCGTGCGCACCGTCTCTCGGCACTCGCTGGCTTGCCCGCTAGTCTCGGGTAGCCTGGAACTGGCCCGTCGTTTCTTGATTTGAGTGCAAGCCGTCGTGGTTATTATTAGCATTGCATGCGAAGATCTTCGGCCTCTAGGCGCCTATGGTCTGGCGGTCTACTCGGCCACCCGATGCGGAAAGTGCTCTAACTGCCACTGAAACACGCTGGATCCGACGCCGATGAATTGAGTGATTACATTATCGCTTTTCGCGATCAAAACTTGCATGGCGATTCGCTCTGAAATCGGGCAAAGCTTGTCAGCAGATGACAGGGGAACTTGGGTAACACGATACCTCGTATAGCCCTACCCATCTTGCCACAACCGTTTTGCTCTTCATAAATCCTGGCTCCAAAAATAATGGCTCCAAATCACTTTAAATAGCATAAAATTAACGGATAGAAACTGTACTTAAAACCTTTGGCACAGCCAACGCCTGGACCCAAATCCTATTGGGGCTCAGGGGGGCACCGGCAATCCTTCACAGCCACCCTAATGATCCTACAAGACTTCAATCTTTTTTCGCGCATTCCAAACAATAATTTATACATGACGTACAAAGGTCACCAAGTGGCTGTCGCCTTTAGGTTCCTCGAACTCTCTCCGATTGAGAAGTGATATGCCCCTTCAGTGAGCATGATCCAATTCTGCTTCTTCACTTCCCAGTAGCTCAAGTCCCTTCTTGTTACATTAAACTCAACAGTCTTGCTCTCGCCCTTCTTTAGGAATGGCTTCTCGAAGCCTCTCAGAACTCGCACAGGAAACGTGACACCGCTCGATACCTCCGGGTACGACAAGTACAGCTGCGGCACAGCCTTTCCGTCTCTCTCTCCGGTGTTGGTGACAACGACGGACACGGTTACAAACGTCTCCCAGAGGTCTGGGTTGCCTCCCTCGTCACCACCAGCTTCGGAGAGTGGTTGTTCCACATCATATCCCTCCGGGTAGGGGTACTTGCCGCTTTTAACATCGCTGGGAGAATTGATGTAAGGATAGATGAACTTTTTCAGTTTTCGGATACCGGCTGGAAACAATGCTTCGTTGATATCGGGAACCTTGTTGTCAAATTTAGGAGGCTCCGCGCCGGCAGCTGGCCGCTTTGCAGGGAATGCCGACTTCTCCTTCAGGGGCGTGATCTTCAAATCCTTATAGTCAAAGGTGGTGTACGAGAGTCCGAAGCCAAACTCGAATCGGGGTTGGATGCTATTCCTGTCAAAGTGCCGATAGTCAATGTACAGTCCCTCGCGGAAAGTCTGCTGGGGCACCATGCTGGTTGCCAGGTACGTGACCTGGCCGCCCTCTCCATAGTCGTCGAGAGACTTTCCAATGGTATAAGGCAATCTTCCGCTGGGGTTCTCGTCTCCAAAGAGAATGCTTGCGATGGCGTTGCCGCTTTCTTGTCCGGGAAGGTTAGCCGTCAGTACGGCCTTGACTCCAGGGTGATCAATCCATTTTTCCATGACAACAGGTCCGACAGCATGAACAATGACAATTGTCGATCCAGCTCCATCACCACAGTGTTCAGCGACTTCGACCACGAGATCTTCACCTCCCTTCTGCAAGAAAAGATCGTTGCGATCACCAGCAACATTTGACCACTTGATATAGCCTTCGCCCGAATCTGAGTTGACAAAGACTAAACAAATATCCTGATCATGCAGTGTATCGGGGTTCTTCTTGTAGCTCAAATCGTTGGAAAGATGTTCGGTAACTTTGACTTTCTCGGTGTCAAATTCTTTGCGCAGCGCCTCCACAGGTGAAATCAAGTAGGGGAAGTCAACAGCACCGCTGCCCCAGCCAGAAGCCAATGTACCCTGGTTACAACCGCGATCGGGACATTCATTAGGGCCTTTACCGGAGCCGGCATCTTCGCCAAAGATTCCCAAACGAACTTTGTCACCTCGTTTAGTCTTCTTGGAGTCGCTTGTGGTTCCATCGCGGCCCAAGGGCAAAATTCCGTTGTTCTTTAGCAAAACAGTTCCCTCAATAGCAACTTGGCGAGCAATTTCAGCATGATTGCTCTGGACATCGACAAATTTGTTCACCTCGACCGCCTCCTGTGATGTGGAGCTTCCATGGGCAATAAGGCCCATCTTTTCATTGGTCCAGGATGAAAAGTTTGGTCCTTTACCATCGTATTTCTCCTTGTCGTCCTGTCCGAGCTGGTACCATGAAGCAACAATGCGCACAACCATGTCATTGAGTCGGTCCACCGGTACTGATCCGTTGAGGACGGCCATTGTCAACTTTGGTCCCCAGAGGGAATCTCCATCTTGCCATTTCAGACCGTCGCCAGGCATTGACATGTCCAATCCCGCCAAAGCACTTGCCACGCCAGATCGCTGTGCAAGCCAGTCCGACATAACAAAGCCCTGAAAACCCATCTCATCCTTGAGGATTCCATTCAGAAGTTTAGAGTTACCACATGCATACGAGTCATTGACCATATTGTAAGAGCACATGACACTAGCTACACCAGCTTTAATAGCATCAGCAAATGGCCAGGCATACAACTCATGGAGTGTTCGATCGTCAATATTGGAAGAAATAGCATGAGGGAATCCCCACTCCCAGGCCTGACGGAAGTGCTCCTGTTCGTTACCCACGAAATGTTTAATGGTGGCCATGACACCCTGGTCTTGGATGCCTCGAACGGTTTGCGCGCTGGCAACGCCCTGGAGATATGGATCGGATCCAAAGCCTTCCCAATTGCGACCACCAGCGGGCATCCTCCCAAGAGGGCCGACCGCGGGTCCCAGGATGACATTGATACCTTTTCCCCGGGCTTCAAGGCCATGCGCCTTGCCACGCTCATACATTAGCACCTTGTTCCAGGTGGCACCAACAGTAACACCAGCCGGAAATGCAGTCGCATGATCTGCAAATCGGAGTCCCAACGGTCCATCTTGCAAAGCAAGGCCCGGGAAGCCGACACCGTTGGCCGGTCCAGTATTTCCGACGGCAAGTCCCATGCTCCATCCAGTGCCGGTGGTGATATTGACCTTTTCTGGGAGTGCCATGCGCGAGACAAGCTCAGCAGCCTTCTTGTAACTCTCGGCCCATGACTTTGCGGTACCTCCCTTTGGACTTGGATACCACGGGGGCGACATGCTATCAGGCGGCTGCGGGACAGGCTTTCCACGGATGAACCCCAGCATGACCGTCACGACGCCCCAGATGACGATAAGGGTGCCGAAAATAGTAATACACCAGAACTGCCATGGCCGTGCAAACTTTCGCGCTCTGGTCTTGTCCGGAGGTTCATAGAGAGGGTCCGTGTCGAGGAACTCCGAGTCTGAAAGGTTGTCCAGGTCATAGCTCCCATCTTGGGATGGCCGCTCGGCAGACCTAAGGAGGCCCTCAGCGCTTGGGTCCGTGGCCATGGCCCATAAGATATGCAGCGAGCAGGGGTCGGATTATGACAGTTGACAGATGGGATAGGGGGAGCTCAATCACGCGCCGACAACGACAGAGATGGATGCCGTGGCAATGCGCACATGTAGAGATGAAGTGATGAAATCAGACCTGTCGTATCGCCTGTTATCTCTGAGTTAATCCGGGGCCGTGCAAAGACTGTCCTCTTTCCAGTGCGTCAGATCCCCTGGTTGCGGTCGGACGCAGACGGGCTGGTGGCGCTACTGTCCGTCCCGCCTTCCAACTGGATGGCGCAGCTCCACCGCGCAGGCTAACTCGCCCACTCTGGGGATGCGTTGCCTCATTAGGATGCTGTTCTGAGCAAGGGCAGATCTAGATTGCTCCGGAGCAGCACGCGTTCTGGCGATTGCATCTGACTAGGGCCACTAGCCCGGCGGAAAAGGTTTGTCCAGCAGATGAGATGAATACCGTTGCTTGTTGGTTACGCCACATAGGAATGTGCAGTCTGTGCCACCCACGACAGTACTGCGTATATGCCATGATTCCAGGCTCCCCTGGGATCTGGTCCTTACGAAGGTCAGTAGGAAAGAAATAAATCAAAGTGGCATTATAGTTTCACTCCTAATTTGCAAAGTTTAGAATTACGGATAGCCGAAATTTAATATTCGGCATGTTCCAACACCCTCCTATCCAAAACACACCTCTAAATAATTGTGGCTAGTGGTGAAAGTGTGGCTGCTAACGTGGCGGCGTCAGCAACCTGCCGGTAGTACTCCGGTAAAACCTTTTCCGCGCCAACTGAAGATTCTCTGAGCGACAATCCCGTCCACCACCACCATCGTCATCCCGCCTCCAATTGCCCACCATGTCGATGTTCCGCGCGAAGAAGCTCGACCTGGGCTGCTTCGTCAACGTCCGCACTCTGCGTGACCACACGAAGCGCAAGGTCTTTGAGCAGAACGAGACCGAGAGGTGAGTAAAGCTTGGCTCCGACATCTCGCCTGATCTCTTGACCAAGAGAGACGGGAATACGACACTCCTCATATTCGCAGTTTTCCTCATCTGATTTCTGTGGAAATATCATATATTTTTATGCATGTCAATTGAGCATTTTGCTAACTAAGTTGGCTCCAGGCAAGCCCTCCGATACATTATCCGCAACACCTCTCTTCCTCCTCGAGTCCGCGCCGAAGCTCAGCTGCAGTTGAGCCAGATGCACTGCTACACTCGCCCTACTCAGATCCGAAACCGATGCATCATGGGTGGTCAAGGTCGTGGTGTGTTGAGCGACTTTAAGATGACACGAGTAAGCCGGCGCAATCCACAGTACGATTCCAATTCATATTCTAACCGATTTAGTTCTGTTTCCGAATGGAGGCAATGGCTGGTAACATTCCTGGCGTGAAGAGAGCCAGCTGGTAAATGTACCAAAATGATGAGCTGGGCAATAGCGAAATAAATGCAGTGTACGACTATGTAATGGGACGTGGCGTCGTGGTCTGGGATTGGAAGATGGCTGCGCAACGACCCACGATGTGGCAAATAGACAATCAGACATGACTGTACAATACAATGTGAATATCCAACCTCCTATGGCTCGTTCGGGTGCGATGCGCTTAGTATGATCGAAATGTGGGTGATGAGAGAATGGTTCTGCCATATGTTTCCTATGCCACTCTGTATGTACATAACTAACCCGTGTTTTTTTATCCTACCAAATACAATATGCCCAATCGATAAATACCAGACTTGACTCATTAAGCTTCTCAAAGCCGGAAGTATCCCAATAGACAATTACACTGCATCATTGATGAGCTGTGTTATAGGGTAGGTTAGCGCGAGGCGATAAGCGATAAGGGATTTGGCGCCAAATAGCCGCCGATAAGGTGGATTTTTGCCTGGAGGCTGGGAGCCAAGCTCAAACATTCATCGCCACCCCACCAGCAACACAGCAACTTCATCCTTTCAGCCTCACTTCAAGACCAGTGCGCAATCTCAGTTGCCCAAAATGGGAGGCGGCGATCTCAACCTCAAGAAATCTTTCCACCCCGCGCTGCGGCGCAACCAACAGGCCGTCTACGAAGAAGAACAGAAGGCCCTCGCCGAGCGCAAACGAACCCAACAGCGCATCAATGAAATCAAGGAGGAGCGAGCAAAGGAGGAGCTGCAGCGGCAGCTAGAGGCTGCGGGAGGAAAGAAGCGTGTCGACCGTGTCGACTGGATGTACCAGGGCCCGACCGATGGACAGGCGGGCACTACAGAAGAGACCGAGGCGTACCTGTTGGGCAAGCGGCGAATCGATCATCTCATCAAGGGAACCGAGCACAAGAATCTTGAGAAGAATGCTGGACAAGAGAGTTTCATGGCCTTGCAGAATGCGAACAGCGCGCGCGACACGGCAGCCAAGATTCGAGATGACCCGTTACTGGCCATCAAGCGACAGGAACAGGCAGCATACGAGGCGATGATGAACGATCCAGTCAAGCGACGCCAACTGCTCGCTTCCATGGACAACAACGGCGACAAAAGCAAAGACAAATCCAAGCGAAGAGAAGAACGACACAGGCGGCGACACCACAGGCATCGCAGCCCCGACTCAGACGAAAGACGCCACAGACGGAGACGATCATACTCACGGTCGCGAAGCCCACGAAGACGCGATGGATCACGGGACCGAGATGAGGACAGCTACAGACGACGGGACGAGTCTTCTGACCACCGATCACGACGACATGGAGATGATTCAGAGTCCAGAGGGGAGCGTCGGCACCGACGACGACACGACGATGATAAAGATGTCGACCGCCAGGACCGACGCCGAGATGATGACAGAACACGGGACGATGAGCGGAGACATGATTCGGAACCCGGTGATGAGCACAGCCGACGGAGGCGTTCGGAACCCTACCATCGTTCTGAACACTCACGGAACGGTTACCGCGGGGATCACACACGGGACTCACGGAAGAGCTACGGCGGCGATTCCCGCGATCGAGGTCAGCACTCTAATGGAAGACGGGATCGCGGCGAGGATGACGACAAAGCAAAGGAAGAAGAGCGACAGCGCAAGCTGGCAGCCATGCAGTCGGCAGCATCTGAACTGGACCAGGATCGAGAGAAGCGACTGGCAGCCCTGGAAGAACGAGAGAAGTCGCTACGGGAGGCTGATGACAAGGCACGAGAACGTGGGGGAGATCGCGGATTCGTGAACGGCCTACATCGCCAGGCGGGTAAGCTAGACCTAGCGGAGCGGATGGGCCGTGGACGACAGGGTTTCCGAAGGGACGACGAGTAGGGTGGGGGCAGAGTGAATTGATTGATGGTCATGTATGGTTCGTCTGGGTGGGTACGGTTTCGATTAACCTGTTTGATTAATTGCTGGGGTCAGTCATGTAATGCGCATAGAATTACCATCCCTGAGTAGGGAGCACAAATTGACATATGTATATCGTGCAAAGGACTTTAGTTCAATGTATCTGACGATGCACTTGGGATGGCTATTAATGGGCCGAGTAGCAGTGCGTCATGTCTATATTTATCCACACTTTGACTACTTATACGAGAATCGACCGTTGCTGATAGGATGGAGGGGCAGTGTCGTGTTTGTGAAGGGTGGCTTCGCATTCCATCCTCGCGAGTGAAAGAAGACATCACAGGCGATGTCTGCCTCCATCAAAACCTGCAATACGAACAAATAAGCAAACCAATTGGGTTTTAAGAACGAAAATGTCGCTCTAGACCGATGAATGTGATTCGGCCTTATTTTCTTGTCTGCTTTGCTCCTCCAGTCCGTCAGGCCATCAACTGGCATATACGAGCCAAAACATGTACTTTGTCACGAACTGGGCAGCTTAGCTTACACACCTGGCTTACACACCCAAGCCAACGAGTAGAGGGCATCAACAAATAAACATCGGTGGCAAATGGATACGCAAGCGAGGGAACGTCCCCCCGTATCTATAAACGTCAACATTGAAACCATGGTCAAAGCATGAGAAGTAGCCTTTCACTAGCTGAAGAGTGAAAGATTGATGCACGGGCATCGCGCGCCCTCGACTGACAGACGGACGCTACTTTTTTTCCGGAACATGTAGCTCCGCCGCAGCCAAGACCCAAGACTAGATCAAGCCACGTACTGCGTAGAAGGCGCTATTCCCCGTCAACAAAGCCTTTGTCGCCGTTCGCCGTTCGCGCCGTTCGGTAACCCCTGGGTGAGTAATGGCTGACGCTTCGGGGAGGGAGGCGCATCAAGGTCATCCCGTTTTTGCGCTCGTTCGCGCGCCCACACCCACTCAGACAAAATCTGTTGGTCCCCCTTTGGCTTTGACCACTGGGTGCTGTGGAGATTCATTCATCCATGAAGGCGATCAGGTCAGGCCAGAATGCTATGGAATCCGATTTTTTTTTTCTCCGCCATGTGTCCGTGTACCCCTTCCCCAGGCACCGGCACCTCTATGTTGGGTTGGCAAACACCACGTTCCAGGTCGGGCTTGGCATGTGTTGATAAAGTTGGACGATGCCATGAGGAGGAACTGACTTTTTACCGATGCTGTGGAGCCCGAACAAAGACAAAGGCAAAAAAAAAGAGCCATGGCAAGCGGCCTGACACAGTGGGAGTAAAAAAGGGACGATTCTATTCCAGGCTGGTGGTGGTGCTGCACACACACACACACACACGCAGACGCAGATGCATGGTGCACGTCTGTTGTACATGGAGCGCCATTATTTCTGCATCGATTTGTTTCCCTCCCCGTACGCCACGAAAACGCCACCCAACCCTTCTCCCCCGAGTCAGCGCGCTCAGCGCATCGACAACCCGATCCGTGAATGTATTTGTCCCCGGGCCCGATCCCCGAAGAGAAATCAACTTGCTACAAGGGTACTCAGGGCACACGGGCATTGATGAATTGAAGGGATCACGCTGGGGCCTGAGGCCAATCCAGGCAGCCTCGAATTGAAAAGCGGGCACTCGTTTCCGGCCTTTGACGTCCGGATCCAGTGCCCAGGGACGAGATTAATTGCTGGACGGACCAAGAGAGGACTCGCTCGCCCTCTCCCTCTGCTTGGCTGAGATGGAACGAGGGGCCTAGCGGGCCACTACTGCGTAGATTGAAGATTGTCCAGTGGGTCCCTTGGGGGTTACATTGCACAGTTAGCCCACGGTACCGTACAGTAGCTGAGGCAGAGCAGGACCGCCAGAGGCCAATCTCCATCAGCTGGCGGAGGCAAAAGGGTAAAATACGCGATGCCCGGTACCTACTCTAATCGCGTATGAGGGTCGCGCCCCTGGCCGTTCAGATGGCCGCCAGCCCAATCAGTGGTTGCGGTGCTCATTCCTCAAGGCCTACTCGGGCCTAGCTCGGGCCGGGTGGTCCCCCCTCTCGGCTATCCGGGGGAGGTTGGAGGGGCGCGACCCCATCCCAGGGTGCGAGCGCACTGTGCCGGAACGCTACAGACTTGCTGCTGGGCTCTCTGCTGGCGGCGGGCGCTGCGCTAACCTCCCAGCGCACCCGCACACCTTATTGCTGGTTAGCCAGCGTGCTGTAGGTACCGCGATGCGTGGGCTGTGGCGACTTGCTGCTGGGTGCACCTAATCGCAAATCGTCGGCGCGCCCAGCTAGGCTGAGGCGGTTAATACTGAACAGATCCCTGCTCCTGGGTCCTCTCTCTCCTGGCCTGCGTCCACCATCCCGTCCTCACTGACTTCATCTCTTTCCCCCCAGTGGCTCATTTCCTTGCCCCCATCGAAATCCCTCCCCTCACACCCGCACGCACGCACCTTGGTTGATCTCTGCTCTCTCTCTCATTTTTTTTTCTCTCTTGTCGCTAAGTGGTTCGACGCCTTCTCCGGGTCTATATACATACATACTTTGCCGTCCCCCTTTGCTGTTTGTGACAGATTTGGGTTTCTCCGTTTTGCGACACTGCCGATCCCCGCGACAGCCTTCCCTTCCGCTGGCCAGCCCTTTCTGCAACGTCCCGCCACCGCGCACGCTACAATTACACTACTACAACTACCACCACCACTACCACTACCACCTGCTCCATCCAACATCCAGCGCGATACCACCTCTCCCCCCGACGTCCCAACCAGCTCCGCCCCGTCCCCTCTTCGGTTACATCCAGTCGCATGCGGTTGCGATTGCGGCGCTGACAGTCCCCCGTCTCCGTCTCCATTTCTCATTCCCCCGTGTCTGAACCCGAACCCGTTGCCGCATCCGTCCACCAAGCCTGCGCGCGCCACCATCAGCTCGTCGTCATTTACCACGCTATACCCGTACCCGCAGCCAGCAACACGACGGCGAACCAGCTTCTCCCTCGACAAATAGCCACGTCGGACATCTTACTCCCGTGCATCTTCTCTTCCTAATCCCTTCTTTTTTTCCTATTTTCCTCCCTCCCACCTCGACGACGTCCACTAGACACGATGCCTGCTCTCTGCGGAGGATCCAAGACTGTCCAGCGCAAGCTGGTGCTACTGTACGTTTAGCCCCCCGGTCGCCTTCTTCGCTCTCCGTCGCGCGACGCACCACCGAAATCTTGGGACAAGACGCTGACCTGAATCCAGGGGTGATGGTGCTTCAGGAAAGACCTCGCTGCTAAACGTTTTCACGAGAGGGTATGTGTTCCGTGCTACTGGCAGCCGCTGGCCGCTGCTCCGACAGAACTCGTCTCATCATCTGCGCCAGCTACTTCCCAACCGTCTACGAACCAACCGTCTTCGAAAACTACGTTCACGGTACGACTCTAGCGAAACCCGACGAGCCTCTCGCATTAGACTAACCCAATCGCCGCAGATATCTTTGTCGATAATGTCCACATCGAGCTCTCTCTCTGGGATACTGCCGGCCAGGAGGAATTCGACCGGTTAAGGTCCCTCTCGTACGGTAATTCTCACCCTGCTCCCCCTCC
>NAGG01001011.1:0-15814 GCA_003031705.1 Calonectria naviculata | reverse complement strand
CCATTGTTCCACTGCAAATCGGCTGCTACTCACTTCACTGGATGTTGCTTTCTTTTGCCTCGTTGGCATGAAGTTAAAGGTTGTTCTAATACTCTTCCAAGACGGTTAGGTTTATTTTTAGGCACACTGTCGTTTCTATTGTTACGCAGAATCGGGAAGTGCAGTCCTAATTATGCCTGCTTAATCCAAAAAGCACCCAGCTGCTTCCACTGTATAGCGAGGATATTCGTGTGCTTCCACTCTTGTGACCATGCTAGCTATCGGCAAGCGTACAGAATCATGCAAAGCGATATCAGTGTGTTAGATTGATTCAGCCCGATAAAATATCTGTGCTAGTATCGTAGTTTCAATAGAACTCACGCCATATTGGTCGAGTTCATATTTCAGAATTTGACTCTCGGCCAGTGGACTACTGTCTGGTGACATGCCTTCCTAGCCCACCTAGCCCTGGGATAACTCAAAGATATACATTAACTTGGCTTAAATAAAGCAATTGGATAGTTAAATCAAACATGCTGCCACGAGTGTTCTGGTCTCTCAAAGCATCCTCGATGTTGAAGTTCCAACTGTCCGACATTCACGGCGTTAGCATTCGAATCTCAGTGGCATTTTCTTCTATATACAATCGCATATACTCTGAGAAGGAAGTCCAATAACTACTCACTAGACTCACAGTGCTATCAACATAGTACGAGACTACTTAACTAGTAAGACAAATCTACTCCACAAAATGGATACTAGCTAATACTACCTGTAAAATAAGAATAGCCGACGACGGTAGTTGAAAGTCCAGGGACTTAGGCCTCATTCAAATGAGTATCAGATATTGTCGTTGAAAATGGCGGTATTGTTTCTACTGTTGGATTATCTTCAATTGATTCAGCTACCCTAATTTCTCCATTGTTTGGAACGCAAGGACAAGGTGCACACATAGCAGCATATTGGATAATCCCCTATTGCACGTACATCTTTCGGTTTTGTCAAGACTATGGCAAATCAAGAATGTAATTACCTGTATTGGATTCGAAAGCTAATCTCCGACGTTTTATTAATGATTCGTGCGTGTTGGGCTTGGCGCGTGTTGCATAGCATTGAGTCTGCCCGCTTACAAATGAACATGTTAATCCGCTAGTGTCTTCGCAACAATACATAATCTCAGGGGCTGGCATGTAGCCATACAAACCATGTACCATCGATGGCTTCAGGGGCTGTGTTGCGCATAAGCGATGCCTCCTTGGTGCGGAAGCCTGAGCATTGAGGCAACAGTGTTCAGCCAGTGAGAACCCCAGGCATCAATCATAGACGTCATCGGTGACCATCTACAGACGAATAGCCATGCTTTACAGGCTACAGATGCTAATTACGCAGGCCATCCGGCGCTTGTGTTTTCTTTTTCTTCCATCTCGGCTCCAATCTAACCAAAAATTAGCAGGTCAAGCTGTCCCCCACAGCTTCACCACGTGCCCTCCATAACCGTGCGCGTTGCATGCGGGGTCGTCTCAGGGGCGGCGCTCTCGGCTGACATCACGCGCCCCGTCCCGCCCTGCACCGCCAGGGATTATCTCCGTCATGTCGAACGAGGGCCAATTGACGCTGAGATTTGTCTGCTGAGAGCTGTTGCAGGCGTCGAGGCCGCTATCCCCTTTGAAGATTAGAGCCTGTAGGCGCCCACTTTTAGAGCACCCCTTCTGATTGCGGCGACTGGACCCTTTGGACCCTGGGGACCCCCCTTCTAGGCCAAACCCGTTCCATCCATCCATCCTGGCGAGCTCTGTCAGCAATGGGCCGTTTTCTTGTGTTTTTTTTTTCTTCCCCTTCCAAATTCAATGCGCCGCACTACCGGAGGGCCAAGAATCCCAACGGTTTGGGTGCAGAGAACTTTGAAGTGGGACCGGCGCATTTATTGCTCGAGTGGAGCCAAGCTTTAATGGAAGAAACCGTTGTCAAAATAATCTCGTAATCTCAAAAGCCGAGGGGAACCGTCTCTGCTCCGTATTTCGTCAAAGGAAAAGGTGGCGTCCGTGCCGCTGGTCCGTGATGACGCTGTAGATTCGACATCTCATCTCAGACCAAGGCTTATTTGACATGTTGGCCTCTCTCCAGAGTCGATCACAGATGAGGTTCCATCGTGTGAACCGGTTCCAGCGCGTACACCAATCACCACGAAATGAGGCTACTTTTGTGGATTGAAAGCCGCTTCGGGCCGAGATCCATACTGGCACCGAATTTTACATGGGGCGATTTCAATGGTTTTGCGCTGTCGCGGCCTTTGAGAGGAGCCCACCTTGAAGGCCAGCCGAGCGATTTTTGCTACGGACTCTTGGAACACTCCGTAGAATAGCGTCACAATCACGGATGAGGATGGCAACGGCGTCATCAACTTGGAATGCGCTGGTTGTTTGCCACCACGTAGAGCACGTATCATGCACAACAGGATGCTGGAATGCGAGATGCTGAGAAACTCCCAATAGCCCTCGAGAAATTTCCCAGTTGAAGTCATTGTGCCGATGACGGTGCGACAAGGCGACAAATGGGAGGAAAGTGCCAAGATCTTTCAAGCCGATCTGGGCGATCCCCCAAGGATTACGTATTGCTCTTGGCAAACCAATCGCCCCGGTGGCTTGAGCCGGCGAATGAGGCAGAGGGACGGGGTTGATAGTGACAAACACAAAAGGGAGACGGACGAGCGGTTGCTGGCGTGGGGTTTGGAAGCCATCTGCGCAGCGACTTTTTTTTTTTTCCTCGGTCATGGCCATGGCCAGAAGTTGATCTGGCTTTGCGGGGCGGGCACAGATGGGCCGATCGATTCCTCAGATTGCTTGGCTTGGCGACGATTGGATGTCACGGGGACGGTGAAAATGGGCCGAGAGACGAGTGCGAGCCTCTCTGTCTGGGCAGAACCCCGTTGAGACATTTTTAATTGCCTGGAAAACTCAAGTTGGTTGAGTAGCTCGGACGAGTTTCCAGGGTTATCCCGTCACGGACGAATCAGCGACCTTCCTAACCAGACTGGCCGGGCATGAGCAAAAAAAGAACGACCCTCGGTCGGTGATTATTGAGTTTTTGGGAGGCTCTTCAGCGAATAAACTAGTCTCGGGCTTAACTAAGCATATGTTGAGTCTGAGCCGGGTTTCAGTTGAGCAGGGAATGGAGGCGGGCTTACGAAGACTATGGCGGCCCCTAGCAATGGGAAAAGGGAGAAGTCGTATTTCTTTCACAGGCTCGCAAAAGTCTAAGACAGCGCGGTGCCACTCTTCATCCGGTCTGCTCAAGGGGGAAGAAAAAAAAACATTGAATAAGCTTTATTAAGCCGAAGGGGGGAAACGTGGCCACACAGCATAGGTGCTAGTTAAAATAATAAGCTGAGACTAGAGGCGCGGAAATGACACCATGATCTACCGAGCCAATTCTCCCGCCTCACTGCTCGGGGGCTTGGCAGGGAAGGGTCGGTGGTGAGGCGCAGCGTCCGCATTGCACGGGGTTTCAGAAGTAAAATGAGAAAGCCGGAGTCTGTGAAGAGGCCGGCGCAGATGCCAATGGCCTGGGCCTTTGGCGCGGGAGCTGCTGGGGGTGGGTCATGTGGCGCTGCGACGCGGGCCATTCATCTCACAACCTCGGGGCTTTCGACTGAGAGGGGGGCATTGTTCCATTTCTATTCTGTCGTCCCGCGCGCAAACCTACCTTCTTTGTTTCTTGGAACTAATCTTCAACCTTTCGATTCCCAGCGACTTTTGACCTTTTTTAAAAAATACGCCTCTTCCCAAGCCAGCCCAGCGAGTTTTCCCCAGTTTGCACTACGTCTTGTTCTCCTTCGCCCGCCCACACACACCCCACCTGTTCACCTAATACACACACACAATGTCCACCACCAACCCGCTCTCGGTCGAACACATTGTGCGCCGGTATCCCCGGGAGCGCCTTTTTGTCCCGCCCACCGAATGGACTTCGCGGCACGTCGAGCTGCTGCAGAGCACCTTCGAGGTGGACGAGTGCAGCCCCGAAAAGGACGATGACGACGGTGGTGCTGAGGCCGCTGTTGGCCATGTTGTTGTGGTCGGCGACGCTGCTCTGGGCGATCCCCGGCCGTACGGATACTGGGCCCACGAAGCCGAAATCTTGGCATACTCGGAAACTAAGAACGCCGTCATTCGGCGCATGCTCATGGACCGCAACGGGCCTTACAAATGCATTCGGTGAGGACATCATGGTCCCCCCCCCCCCGCAGAACCCGGAAAACAAGGTGAATACTAATGTCCAGACCACACGCAGGCCCTATGGTTTCTTCCACTACGGCTACGATCACAGGTTCCGCCTGCACGGCATGGTCTTTGCGCCCTTGCAGCGCAAGTTCCCCTCCAAGGACCAGCCCCCGGTCTTCGCTTTTCTGCAACACAACATGATCCGGATGCAGCGCGAGGCGCTGTACCCGATGCCCCGGAACCGCCGCCGCAACGACGCGAGGCCAAACGTGCCCGTCGCCACCATGCGCCAGCTCCAGATCCGCCGCCTGGAGCCCAAGGACCCGACTCGTGACCCGTACATCCTCGCCGTGCTCATTGGTCTTGCCCAGGCCCAGGCCGAGATGGATCCCCATGTCCTCGTTGACAGCAGACGGGAATACAAGGTTGGTTATTTTTCTTTTTTCTTTTTGGGTCAATTTTTTTTCCTTTACTTTCTTTGTGTTTCCCATTACTCATCTTCATGAATAATGGGTTACCTCGGCAAAAGCCAAGTCTAAGTGCGACAATGCTGACTCTGCGTGCGTGTACAGGTCTGTGCTCTTCTGGTCGATGAGACCAACGCAGAATACATGAACTTTTACTCGGCCAGCATCAGCGCCGCCTATCTGCAAAAGTTCGACTTTCCCGAGAGCCTGGAGGACATTCCGGCGCCCGTCCGGGAATCTACGCTGCCCGTCAGCATGAGAGAGTTTCCCTACCAGCCTTACTCGACACTGCGACAGCGCCTAATCGACGCCATCGCTGTTCACCACACCACCGGCTGAACGATGTCGATCTTTTTTATGAGTTTTTTGCTTAATCAGCCCAGTTAACGAATGTCACGATGAACCAAGTCCCTGCACTATGATGGCGTCTGAAATGTCGCCTCGTGGGACGAACCCAACCCCACTCCTTCGGACGCCTCGGGTTGTCAGCCCTTGCGCGCTCCACGAACCTCCCCTCACTACGAAAGTTCTTTGCTCCTAGTTGTGAAATTCTTGCAGCAATCGAAAGGGAATCGGCATCAAAGCCAGGCACATTTTTGCGCAAAGAATTGCACTTTGCGGATTGCTGCCTGCAATGTCGGGAAAAAAAAGATTCGCAAAAGGTTTCGGTATTTTGTACGATGAATCATGGTTATGAAAACGGATTTTAATGAGAGCGCTCGCATCATCGAGAAGCCCAAGGCACAGGAACCACGTCTGTGAATCAGGCCTGGGATCTATTGAAGTGCGGGATCTTTGTATTGTAAACTTAGCGCCAATTTTAGTCAGAGTTATGCAATTGCATTAATAGTATCAATCTATCTGATGAACACAAGTCGTGTTTTCCCCTATCCTTGGAACAGTATCAATTATGAAGTGCACAAAAACCATTACCACCGAGGTTGGCGAAGAGATGTCTCGAATAATACAAGTATTCAGAGTTCATTAGAGGATAGCGATGAGCATCCAATGTAAAAAGTGCAAGTAGCCGAATAATGAAACGAGAAGAAGCATCCTATACTTTTGGATGTCGTAAAATGGGGGAAAGAAGAAGAAGAAACTTTCCCGGATTAAATTCCTGTCTCAGATGCCCAAGCCTTGAATGCGCTGTCCAGCAACGCCATAGGACGACATGGTCTCACCGACTTCACACGGATCTTCTCCAAACTCGACCTTTTCGAATCCCTCAGGACGGTCCCTCTCGAGCGCCATCTTGCCCATCTGGCTCTGGCACCGGTAACTGCCAAACGAATACTCGACAACGGCCCGGTCGCCCGCCGCGATCAGCGTGACGACCTTGTCCACGTCGTAGGTGAAGAGCCCGCTAAAGTACGCCGTCAGGGCCTCCTCGTTGACAAAGTAGCGCTTGCCGGTGATGATGAGGACCCGCGACGAGGGGCCCCTGGCGGGCTTCTGGCCGTACTTGACCCGGTTGTGGCCCACCCGGACCACGTTGCCGCCGACGGTGATGCCGCCCCGGGCGAGCGAGCGCGCGATGAGGGCCCGGGCCGAGTCCGGGCGGAAGAAGACGACCTTGGCGGCGGCCGTGACGTGCGTCTCAAAGTCGGGCCTGTTGATGACGCAGCACCAGACGCGGCCGACGTTGCGGATGGCGGCCAGGACGTCGCCGTGGCTGACGTCGGCGGGCAGGTTGGTCAGCCAGAGGGCGCAGTTGTCCTCGGGCCTGAGGTCGCGGGCGCTGGCGTTTTTGTGCGTCCGCTCGCCGAGGTAGTTGTCGGAAAAGGACGAGGCGTCGCCGAGGCTGGCGGCCCTGGGAGCCCGGCCGCAGGAGAGCGTGGACATGGGACGGAAGCCGCCCGGTTTGATGCATGCCGACGACGCCGGAATAGCGGAGACGGAGCGGGATCGCCAGTTGGTGTTGCTGGCCGGACTGGGTCGGCGGCTGGTGGAGAAGCCAATGGAGGAGCGGGCATCTTCTGGCGGGACTTGGGCTGTGGTTGGCTGACGAACAGGTAGCAGTAACGCACTGGACTGAGTAGTTGGTGAGAATCTAGGGAAGCGAGGAGAGAATCGGGAAAAGGCCCCAAAGTTGCTAGCGAATGGCTGGTCCAAGTTGGTCAAGTCGGCCATCGAAACATGCCCGCCCATGTCCTGGAAGACTCGGGGGACTTCGTGGTCGTCGATGTCAGAATCGTGTGGGGTCGAAAGGGTAGCACTTGCAAGTGAAATGTCAGAGTTGGGCGAATATTGTCTCTTGTTGGCAACTGCATTCATGGCAGACGAGTTGTCGGAGAATCGCAGAGAAGACCGCTCCGGTCGAGAGTACCCTCTCGTCAGAGATGCCATGCCCTTGCGTCGGTCGTCGAAAAACGGCGTATAAAGCCTGACGCCTCCATCATCAGGATCATCGTAGTCATCCAGAAAGTAGAAGGGATTCTTGTCCGGAGTGTTGGTTCGTGGGTAAAAGAAGGAGTAGCGTGCGCTAGAAGTAGTCGCCATGTTTCCAAATAAATAGGGATATGCCAGAGTAATCCTAGGGGAGTGTTGAAGTGAGGAAAAATGGTTTAGGAGCGCACATTCACTAGTTAATTATGGATGGTGATGGATGAGGGAATGCTGGATGAGTTAAGAGTTGAGGGTTGAATCTGGATTTATAGGTGCTATTGACGTGGACAATGGGTCAGATGGGTGCACGCAAAAGGGGCATCCAAACTATTTAAACATGATTGTTGCCTTGGTCCACACACACATGAGAGCATTCAGTGCCGCCGTCGAGTTGCTCTCAGCGTGATTCACTACCAAACAAGCCCCGATACGGATGAGGCAATGCCGTCGCCAAACCACCCAGCTGAGGACGAGACGGCAAAGGCAACCTGCATATTCCAGAAGCCTATCATCTTCTTTCGGGGCATGGGGGTGCGTCCGGCACGGGAAGATGCTGCTTCCGGAGGCGAATTGCGTGTTTGCTAACTCTGGATGTTGGGCGATGGGGCGGAAACCTGCATGAGATGCCCCCGCTGTTCATTTTCCATGACTTCTCGACATGTTTTTTTTTAGTTAAATTTGTCCCCGACAAGCTCAGAGCTTTGTTTGCGATCCAATCTCCCCACAGTCGGAAACAACAACAAATACACCGCGGAAGATGCAGATGCAGGAGCGCGCTCGACTAAGCGACTCTGCGTCAGGAAGCGAAACCCGACAACGGCTAATGCAGGTACGCGACCCGGACGAGTTCTCTTTTCGGGCGAGAGGCGAGACGGGGCCATTCAGAGGTCCCAATTCACATGTTCTCAATTGCTGATGGCTTTCGGGAGGGGAATGGATGATGTAATTGCATTGACTAACGGTACAACTCGTCCTCCGTCTGCCATGCATCGCCAATGGGATGATAAACCGAGACAGAACCATTTCCAATACCGCGCCATACCAGTCAGAAATAACTACAAGTGTTCCAGTCGCTCATAAGTGTACAGTTTGAAGAAGAGCAACAGCAGGTCACCCCCCCTGCCTGACAACACCAGACCAAATCCTAAGAGCAATGTGTTGAGTCGAATACAACACTTCGCACCGAATATCGTTCAACTTTCATCCATATCTCTGCCACATTAAAAAGCCCCAACTAATCACGTATCATCTTTAGTGTATAACTCGTCCCAATTCCAATCACATTCTGCCGAGATGTTATTCGTAAAAACCACACAAAACTTTTTCAGGTACTTTATACAGTCCTGCTGTCCAGTTTACAGCATCGCCGCATCATTTCCACGCACCTTAAACTCTTTCTGCGCATTCTCGCCCTTGTTCGGTTTCCGGCGACGAGCAACTCGTCATTTATCGGGTGCGGTGAGCGGCCTCAACTTCAGACTCGGAAACTGGCTGAATCATGCATGCCTGTTTTGACATGGCCCAGCTCATTTCCGCGAGCCTCTGCGTCGGGAAGGGCAAACAGCATCATTGGGGAAAAGTGGTCTCTTCTGACACGGCCATCCGGCACTGGCGCAGCGAGTGTGTTGCCAGAGAAGCAAATGAGCAGCGCGATGGTGAGAAAAGTCTTCATATTGGGAAATCGGTGATGAGATTGCGAATCAACATATATGGGCGGATTCGAAGATTGGGAGCATGGGAAGGAGCCAACATGATGGATTAAGATGTTAGTAATTTATACATGTCCGAAAACTTTATATAATTACATTCAATACTTCTGTTAGCCGTTTCCACCATGATGTGTTTCATCACAGCTGACAAAAGTCCCTCGCCAATGGTCAGCTCGGTGTTTAATTACATCCCAACAGCACACGAGACAAAGAGTGATGCTTCACTGTTGTCACATTACATACTCGTCACATGACGTTTGAACCGTGGGATCTCCTTGGTAAACCTCGCCGGGTCCTCGCGCGCACCCTCCTTCCAGTACTCGTACTCGATCCACGCATTCTCGGGCATCTGCTCCTCCATCGCCGCCATCCAGCGACCCAGCTCAGGACTCAGCGCCACGACGCCCGTCTCCAGCACGTACTGATCCCACAGCTTTATGAGCTCCTTCAGGCGCTGTGGTTCCTGCTCCGACAGATCATGCACCTCGCCTGGGTCCTTGGCCAGGTTGTACAGCTGCCAGCGCTCGGGGCCCTTGGGCTTGGGGATGAAGACAATCTTCCAGTCGCCCTTGCGGCAGGCCGCGCGCCCGCACGTCTCCCACCCGTTGATGAAGTCCTCTGCGTGAATCCTGGGCTGAGCGCCACCAAGGTAAGGCACCATGGACTTGCCGCGCATGTCGACCACCTCGCGGCCCTGATATGTGGGCGCCGGGTGCTTGGCGCCAGCCATGTCGAGAATCGTGGGCGCAAGGTCCATGACGGTCGCAAACTGGTGAGTTACCGAGTTCGGCTCAAACTTGCCCCCGAACGACGTTGGCGGCTTCATCAGGAACGGCACACGAACCCCGCCCTCGGTGGTGTACGCCTTGTACAACCTGCTGGGCGCGGTGGCCGCCTGGGCCCAGCGAGGACCGTACCAGATGAAGGAGTCGCCATTTCCGAGGTTTTCGAGGCTGTTGTTGTAATATTTTTTGAGGTGCTGCATCATGGACCCCTGTACCATGGGGTAGGCTTCGTACGCGGCCCCCTCGGCGCCGTTGTCTGAGAGGAAGCAGACAAAGGTATTGTCCAGCTCGCCGATTGACTCTAAGTAGTTGACGACTTTACCTACGTTGGCGTCGATGCACTCCACCATGGCAGCAAATACTTCCATGGCTCTGCAGGAATTCGCACGCTCCTCTTCGTTCATATCACTCCATTCTTTGACCTCTTCGGCCACGACGGGGTGAGGCTCAACATCTCGAGCAATTAGTCCAAGGTCCTTGAGTCGCTCGAGTCGCTTCAGTCTGAGAGCATCGGGCCCATCGTCGTAGACTCCGCGGTACTTTTTAATGTATTCCTGGGGAGCTTGCAGCGGCCAATGAGGCGCAGTAAATGGCAAGTATGCAAAGAACGGCTTCTCATCGTCCTGCTCCTTCCAGTCTTTGAGGTAGTCTAGCATCTTGTCGCCGTAGCCATCAGACGAGTACCACCCGTCGGGGAGCTTCTTGACGTACTCGCCGTCCTCGCTGTGCAGCGCAATAACGCTCATGGTCAAAAACTCGGGCGACTGCTCGCCCGCCTCCAGCTGCGGCTCGTAGGCGTAGTGGTTGCTGCAGGCGGGGAGGTGGGCAAAACTGCGGTTGAAGCCTCGCGCCTTGGGGCTTCGCTCGGGTGTCAGCCCGAGATGCCACTTGCCCGCCATGAGCGTCTGGTAGCCAGCGTCGCGGAGGATTTCGGGCAGTGCGACGACGCGCTCGTTGAGATAGCCCTCATACCCGGGCATCCCCCTCTGGACGTTGGTCGACATCTTCCCCGTCGGGTCATTCTGCCCAGAAATGTTTGTCCATTCAATGAGGTTTCCCAGCCCGGCAATGTGATGGTCGGTGCCCGTCATGATCATTGCGCGGGAGGGCGAGCAAGCGGCAGCAGCGTGAAAATCCGTGAAGCGAATGCCATCCTGAGCCAGCTTGTCGAGGTTTGGAGTATTAATCTCACTGCCGAATGAGGCAATGTCGGAGAATCCCAAGTCATCGGCCACGACGACGAGGAAGTTGGGTCTTTTTGAGGCGGCCATTGTCGTACGTAGTTATCAACAGAGTCACGGTGAGAAGTCAATCGAACCTAACGGGAATAATTACTCGACATCCTTTCAGGGCGTGGTCTTGTTATACGTCAGCCCTTCGTCCAGCCATCAATGGCAAGGTGGGGAGGAGGTTGCATCATGGCCTCGGGTTTGCTGTCCAGGCCGACAACCGACTTGGAGCGGTTCACGTCGACGGGCCTATCAAGGCGCAAAGTGTCTGCACCTAGGTCATCCATGGCACCACTTTTAAAGATGGAAGAGGGCATTTGCTCGGTCTTCTGAGAAATGGCATTGGTGCGGCTCTGGAGGCACAAGCTCGGAGTTTGATGATGCGGGTGGTTTGCGTGGTGCTAGTTCAAGTAAGCAGGTACAGAATCCTTCGACTCACAAAATTGCGCGCATGTTTCTATGGCATTGGCCACGCCAGCACGATCCAATCTCAAAATTGACTTAGAATCATATCATCAATCCCATGGCCGGTTCCGATATAAGAGCTCCAGGTTCCAGGCGGAGCACAAATACTCTGCACCAAGAGCTTCTAGCATCGACTTCTTCTTATGTGAAGCGTCGCGCCAATGGAGAATAGCATTCACTCGAGGCATTAATTAGACATTTCGTGTTGTTGTCGTCAGACAGAACAACGGCCTTGTCTAATTACGTCATCTCAAGCATCTACACCGTATCCCAGATCAAGTGATGGCTCATCTTGACAGGAGGGATTGCCGGTCCTCCACCAATATAACACTCCAGTAACTTCAGAAAGGAATGTACTAACGAAGGGCATTTGACAGACGTTTGGGCATGTCCTGATGGTTCTTATTTTGCAGGGACATCATGAAACCTCAGGGAATCTCTTCCGAGGTTTTTTTCTTCCAGAGACCGGCAAAAAAGTTATCATCAATTACTTCATTGATGGATGCCTCACGCAAAGGAGCAAAAAAAGAAACGTTTGCGGTTTGTGTGGATCGAACACACGACCTTCAGATCTTCAGTCTGACGCTCTCTATAGAGATGGTTAGACTTTTGTGGTGCTGGAGTTTTACAAGTTTGATAACTTACCCCAACTGAGCTAAACCCGCGCTGTTGAGGATCGGTGAGTAATTTTGGTATATGTGAGAGGCAGTTCTGTGTGAGTGGGGAGGGCTTGGTGGGGTTCACGATGGTGGGGTCCATGCCAATGGCTATTCGACTGGTTGACAGGCCAGCTACCCTACAGACAGGTCGATGAGTCGATGTCGAGCAAGAATACGAGCTATGATTGAGTAAGGACTGGAATTAATGGCTGGAATGTGTGTCCTTTTCTGGTAAATTTGGCTGCCTAGTTTATGCCCTGTGTTATTTTGAGACGCATAGTGCCAGTAGTGCTGTCAGCTAACGCGATGCCATGACCCTCTCACTAGTCCAGGCACCGGTATTTCCCAAAATCTCACCTATGTCAGCGTTGATTAGAATATCTGTCCCGGTTATAGCCCGATATAGACGGAATTGGCCAAAATTAGATCTAGATATGACAGTTGTGGATATATTCCCATAGTGTCATGTCTAGAAGTGGTATTGGAGCCTATCTTTATTGTAAACTCTGGGGCTGAAGGCCTCTGCAGTTGACGATGCACCCATGACCAATCATTTATTGTCCGATCTCAGCTCCGCCATTGAATTTGTTCGCCTAAACCTTGTGCACCAGGCACGGATTGTTTTCTTTTTTTTTCCACCTCGCGTTTGCCTTGGAGTGTGCCAGGCCCTTGACACGGCCGACCAGAAGTGCTAGTGTGAGGCATCCGCAGGTGGGTGCGGGGGGGCGCAGGGCGCGAGAGAGCCCTAGATTGGCCTAGGGCGGAGGGGTCAAGTCCTGGAGGACCTTCGATTGTGGCGGGGGTGGGTGTCATGAGCAGTGGAGCAGCGCAGGGTCCTGGGGAGGGATCAGCAGCAAGGTGTCGACGGCCGAGATGCAAATGGCAAGTGCCGCAAGACACGGCCAGCCACGACATGACTTCATGATGAACAGTTTTATGCTGGGTTTGGTTTCATAGGCGCCAGGAAAAAGAAACACGGCAGGATGCCATTGGGTCGAGTGCAGCCATGGATTCTGCCTCGTCGTGCCCGTTGCAACCATAGCGCGCCACTCGTCCAGATGCGCCAGGACTGGAGATTGGACGTGGCCGCGATATCGTCGCCCAGTCTGTGCGAACCATTCTGCGCCGCAGCTCAGGGACCAGCTACCTCATTGACTCACTTGCCGGCCTGCCAGGAGCCAACAGGTGTCAGTGGACCAGGCATCATCACCATGGCCCTGTCATTCCCCGCGTGGGCTGCCGCTGGCATACAAAAATGCTGCTCACCCCCCATTCTGTGCAACGAGGCGTAAAAGCTTCGAGCCATTGGAGCCAATTCCTCGATTCAGCTTGCGCCTGCCCATTGCAGACGACATTTATTGTGAGAGGCGCTGCTCGGCTCGATTCCTCTTCAGTCTCTTCCTTCTAAGCACCATTTTCGTCTTGTCCCACGCTCGACGTATAGACCACCAACATGGGGCTCCGTGACCTGCGAGACTACGGCCGCGAGGATGTGTCCGACTTTATGTGGAAATGGCGGTGCAAGATGCTGCCATCGCCTGACTCTGGATTGAAGAAGCCGCTGGACCTGGACTCGTCGACGTCTGAGGAGGACCCCAAGGTGGCGGCGCCGGCCAAGGACCCGACGTTTGGAGTCGACACGACCATCAAGACGCTCTACGAGGGCAAGAACTCGAGCGCCAACCACTTTGACTGGGTCGACTACCCGCCCAAGCAGATCTCCAAGTCGGCGGCGCGCGCCCAGGATCGCGTCGCAATCAAGGTCTACAAGATCAAGGACCGCGAAAAGGCCTGCGTCGGCGGCCGCTTCCCGCTGTGCTACCACAAGCTCGAGATCCAGAACCCCATGCTGGTGGCCGCCCTCGAGCCCATTCTCAAGAAGGAGAACATCTACCTCGACGTCCACGATACGGCCGCCTTCCAGGAGCCCTTCCGTCCCTTGTGGTTTTGCCATGATGAGATCAAGGACCTCTACCGTGAGACTCCCGCCGCCCACGGCCTCAAGGGTTACCTGCAGCTGCTCTTGCGCCTGCTCGACGACATGTTTGGCGACATGCGCACCAAGCGCCGACACCTCCTCTCGGGCGGCCTCATCGACTTCAAGACGGCCTGGACTCTGTTCCCCCGCGGCTCCACCATCTACAGCTACGGTCTCAACTCCGAGTTTATCTGCAAGGTCGAGGACACCGACTACGTCAAGAAGAGCGAGGGCGAGTTCCTCGTCGTCAAGGCCCGCTTCATGACCTTTAACGGCGAGGACTTTGTCTGGCAAGACAAGTCACTCTCCATCCCGCGATTCTCGGGCAATAAACCCGTTCGCGAGCTGCGTCATTACCCCTTCGACATGCACCCAGACCAAGAGGCCATCATGAAGCGCCTCGTGGCCCGCGGCAAGAAGGTGCTGGACCTGCAGGGTCTGCAGTACAGCTGTTACAACGGCTTGGCGCTGCACAGCGGTGAGCAGGGCATCGAGAAGCACAATGTCGAGGGCCGCGTGCTCGTTGATGTCGTCGGCTACAACAAGTACCACCTGGCACTGGGGAAGCGCGAGAACAAGGACCCGGAGATATCACGGAACCAGGTTCGTCGCAGCCGGAGACGGGCCAAGGAAGAGGTGGTGGAAGAGGGTGAGGGTGAGGGCGAGGATGGAGAGTCTAAAACGCCTTCGTCAAAGCAGAAGAGGCTGAGCGAGAAGAGCCAGCAGCGGAACAAGGAAGAGATGCTGGAGGAACCTGAAGAGCTGGCCTTCATGTCCGAAATGATTGGGGGCTATGCGTTGAAAAACAAGCTCTGGGGTGAGTTATCTTTTCCATCGGCACAAGGCCATGTAATTGTATACTGACGGCATATCCAGTCCAGTTCTACGTCGAAGACATTGAGCCCATGGTCTGGAACGACCAGGCCTTTTCCCACCTCGTCTACGACGAGCAGCAAAAGGACCTCGTCCTCTCCTTTGTCGAGAACCACCACCTCTCCAAGGGCAACTCGACGGCCGTCGACGACGTCATCGTCGGCAAGGGCCAGGGCCTCATCATCCTGCTCTCCGGTCCCCCCGGCACCGGCAAGACGCTGACGGCCGAGGCCGTGGCGGACCGCACGCACCGGCCCCTCTTCTACCTGCAGGCCGAGGACCTGGGCATCAGCGCGGCGACGCTGGGGGCCAACATCAAGCGCGTCTTCGAGATGGCGACGGAGTGGAACGCCGTGGTGCTGCTCGATGAGGCCGACGTCTTCATGGCCGAGCGCAACCCGAACGACATCCACCGCAACGAGCTCGTCAGCATCTTCCTGCGCGAGCTCGAGTACTTCCGCGGCATCATCTTCCTCACCACCAACCTGTACCACACCATCGACACCGCCTTCCGCAGCCGCGTGAGCCTGCACCTGCTCTTCGCCGCCCTGACCCGGGACGCGCGCGAGAGCATCTGGCGCAAGTTCCTGCAGCGGCTGCCCGATGCCAAGCGCAAGGACGCCGCCGCCATCGAGGGCGAGGGGGTTCGGGAGGGTGCCGACAAGCCCCTGGACGACGAGGACATTGCCGAGCTGGCGCTGTGGCAGCTCAACGGCCGCGAGATCAAGAATGCGGTCAAGATGGTGCGCAGCTGGTGCGACCACAAGGGCTACGCCATGACGCTGTCGCGGCTGGAGAACGGCATCAAGGTGACCAGCCCGCATGCGTCCAAGGACGGGGATGTCGACAAGGACTTGTACGAGTGAGGAGTGAGTGAAGGTGTGCGCCGGGATTGGGAGATACCATGTCGAGGCCGGTGATGATTTAGTTCCATTTCTTGTGTCATGCGCGTTCAGAGGCAGCGGATAAAAGGGCCCTATAATGATTGTACTTGCTTGCATTGATTTTAGCAATTGAGATACCTCTTCTAGTGATACTCATTGACTCCATGTTACATGACAAACC
>NAGG01001010.1:0-27074 GCA_003031705.1 Calonectria naviculata | reverse complement strand
CGGCGCCGGCGCCGGCGCTAGGTCCTCCTCGCCGTGGTCGAGCATGGCGCGGGCCAGGAGGATGGGGTTGCGCACGCGGCGCAGGCCCATGACGCCGACGCCGCGCTTCTTGCGGCCGCGCGAGACCATGACGGAGGCCTCGAGCTCGTTGATGCCGTCGCGGGTGAAGACGGCGCCGTGGCCGCTGTTGAAGAGCGGGTTGTCCTCGAGCTGGCGCACGGCGAAGACGGCCACGTCAAGGGCCGAGGGCAGGCCGGGGCCAGAGGGGGACTTTTCCCCGAGGGGACTCGTCATGTATGCATTTGTCTTTGTGACCTGGAAGGACAAGTTGAGTTCTAGTTCGTTTCGCTGCGTGCCAGAGATGAGAATAATAACGTACAATGGATATGAGGCCCTCGCGATAAGCCTGGTACAGCTCCGGGGGATACGTCTCACGGCGAATGTTGCCGGCCCCGCCGTGGATGATGAGCCTCGGCTTGACCTTGACCTTGGGCTGGTGGGCGGTTTGCGTTTTGTATTCCATGGCTGCCAATGGCGGTTCTGCGCGTATAAAAATAACTCGTCGAGGTTGTTCCTATAAACCCCCGTACCACACACGCACACATAAACCGTCCGATAAGTAGAGTCGTAGTGCCCATCCATGTATAACGGCTCCACCAGCGGCGGCATCGGTGTGTACACGGCACGGCACACCCGAATCGGGAAAATCATCTGCTCGTGTGCCTACCCTAAACTGATCCTTCGCTCCAAGAATGACGCATTTGTTTTTGGCTGTGATGTAATAAACGGTCTGGGTTCTTTTATATTTGGCTAAATATAATTTATTTTTCAAACATCATTCACGCCTTAGCTCTCTTGAACTAAAAATATAAGGTTGTCGTTATGAGTAGCTTCTGGGACACTGTTCCGACTTTTTTGAAGGAGTACGATGCACAGGCTGAGCAAGTTCAGTCGCTCAAGGCGTGTGTAAATGGCGACATTTCTTCCACACAGGCGGCCAAGGGACTAACAACATACGTTGAGGCCTCGCAAACCCCCTTGCAGATGCAGCAGCGGCTTGGGGCACTATGGACAATGTTGAATACCGCCGCCGTCTTGGATGCAGCTATCCAACACACCGTTATCGACATCCTGCGTGTGATTCGTACCTTTCCCAAGGTCGAGGAGCCAACAGGCGAAGGAGAAGGCTACATGGAATTGGAAGATGGCGATATATGGAAAAACCTCTGCCAGTTTGCTAGTGACTGGGCCGATGGCTACAACCGTAAGGCTGCCGTGTGTGGGCCGCCAGGCGATGCCACAATCTCGCTAACATGTATACACCGTAGACTGGGCTGCACGCTACTTCCTCGAGCAACAGCGATACGCGGACGTAGATGCCGCAACCCACAAGGCAATCTGGGTTAGCGCAAACAGGTACGCCGCCCTGCTCGCCGCGACGGGCGACCCGGTCATGTCGCTGTACGGCGGGGCCCTGGTCCGCGGCAGCTATACTTTTGTCGAGGTGCTCGAGAACGATGAGCCTCGGCTCGACCAGGGAGAAGATGGCGCCAAAGCACCCGCCGTGCCCGAGGCAGCCGCGCAGTTCTTCATCCACGCGGCATCTGACGTGTACCGGCTTTGCAGGGAGGGGCACGTCATCAAGTCGGGAACCATGGCTCGGGGCGATTTGTGGCACGGCGAGGGGGACTTTTCGGTGGAGCGGTGGGAGTTTTGGAAGCAGAGGTGGCAAGACATGGCATATTCAGAGAGCGTCCCTGCCGAAGCGCGGGAAGCAGCGAGACGAGCCGTCGAGGCCATGATCGTGTGTAAAGAGTGACAGTATTGATATTACTATTTTTGTATCTCAATAGCGAGTGAACCAACACAATATCCAGCCCCCAAAAAATACTGCAACTACTAGGGTATCAATAATGTATATCCAACGCCAAATTGCGCCCTTTTTTGTTTCACCCTGCCAGAATATAAATATATATACTTTGTCAATGTTCACATAACGTCGTCATGTATTAATAAATGGCAAAACTTGTTTGGTAAGCCATCAGTGCAAATCTTCCTGCAAAACAATAGACATATTGACGGCCGTGTTGACGTCCTTGGGACGAATGCCGGGGCTGCGGCCGAGGCAAATGGATCTCATGACCAATTCTGTAAACGTTAGTTTCTGACCTGCTTGTGTGGTGTGGAGAATGGTGATTCTTACCAGTGACGAGCTGATTGACGTTGATGGTCACCTTTGTCCTCTTCGGAGCAGGAGGTGCTTCCCATACACGCCAGGGGATTTCAGACATGTCTGCAAACTGGGCCATGTCCGCAGTGAATTGCTGGTCGTTGTGGTTTGGCAGGGCAGGGTTCAAGGACCCCAAAGTGGAATCCAACGCGGGCATCCCCATGGAGTTATTCATCATGTTGAAAGGCTCCGCGGGTGTGGTGGCAGTGGCGGTCCACGCATTATTTGCAATCGCGAGACTAGTCGCAGAGTATGCCGTCAAAATATCTGGAGTGGCGCCTGCTGTGTTCTGGGCAAAAGCATCCTGTCTGTGATGGCCAAAATCTCTGTGCGGCATCTCGGGAGGCTTCTGCAATGCCTCGAGGTCAACGCTGGCCTCGATAAAGTCCTTGCCTTCGGGAATGAAGATGCCGCACTGACGCAAGTAGCCATCGACTTCGTCGGCGTCGAAGAAGTCGCCTTCGAAACCTGGGTACAGCATCTGCATCCGGTTGTCGACACGGACATCTCGAGTCAATTCAACATTTTCCCTAAAGGGGCCCGTCGCAAAACCAGTCCTCGAAGGTCTCTGGGGCTGCGGCAACCCGTAGTTTCCGACGGGAATCTCATTGCCAGCAGCGTCTCTGTTTGTGGCACATGCCAGCCACGTTCCGGCACCTCCAAGATGGGTGAATGGAAACTGCCAGTTGTTCATCGACTCGTTTCGAGTCTTGTCCAGGATAATGCTCAGCCGGCGAATGATGTCCTGTCTGCTCTCAAACTGCAGACAGAAGCTGAAGACGGCCATGTATCGATCTGGTGGGGGGTTTTCCATCAAGGCAAGGGAAAGACCAGCCTCGACGCTGGCCCTCTGGTAGCGCCGCCCAAAGTTCCTCTCGTGCGCCGAATACGAATCCGGCACTGGGAGGGTGTTAAATGGCGAACGCCCTGCGTCACGGAAGAGAGAGAGCGAGGACTGGTTGTCGGCAACGGGGAAGCTGGAGTCCACAACGCTGGGGCGAGTGACAGGGTCGGCAGGCTTATGGACCAGAGGGTCAAACTGCTGGAAAGGGTCTGGGGTGTTTGACTGTACTTGCTGATGCTGCACTTGGACCCCAGAGGTGGGCACTAGCTCATTGCTCCATTCCGTAGGGGGAGTTGAGCCCGTGTCGACGGTGGATGGTGCAGAGTCGCTCGGGGTCCGCTTGGGGCTCTCCCGGGCTGGCTCTGGGACTGGAGGAGGCATGTCACTGCCGTTAGTGTCGTCGTCCTCGGTGCTATCATCGTTGACCTTGCGCGAGAGGGCAATGAACCTGCGGGTGGCGTCGTTGAGGCGCTGGGCAACCTCGGGGGACTGTTGAAGCATGCCCTGGCCGACGACAAAGTCGGAAAAGTTCATAAACTCGCGACCCATGTCCTGGTTGACCTGCTCAAGCTCCTTGACTTTCTTCCTGAGCGTGTCAATGGCCGAGTCCTTGCGGTTGCGATAGGCCCTCTGGGCGAGACGAATCTGTGTTCGACGGCGCTGGGCGGTGTTAGGAGCTGGGTCACGGCACGGGAAGCTGGCATTCGAAATCGGTGACACTTACATCGACCGCAGTCTCATCTTTGGTTTCCAGGCGAGGCCGACCTCTGGACCTCTTCTTCCCGGCGTTTCCCTCTCCGTCGTCAGAGGTATCAGACCTCTTGCGCGAGAGGGCCGCCGCGGGGGCCGGCTGTTGAGCAGGTTGTGCCATGGCACGGATTTTTAGAGTTGTGGGCAGCTTTGGGTTTGTGCTGAGTCTGTGCTGGACGAAACAGAAAAGCGCGGGGTACAATTGATGGGATGAAATGTTTCAGTTTGATGGTTTGTGAGTCTGAATTAATTAATTGACCGGGAGCTGTGGGTTAATCTTGGGTGCGCATCGACGGTTGTTAAACTGATAGTTCAAATGAAGAACAGGACATGGGGCATATAAAATTGTCTTCTTTCTTCTTTCTTTTTTCTTTCTTTTTTGAGGTGACGGGTGCTGATATAAACGCCCCAGTCGACAGATGTGTTGTCGTGATAGTGCTGGGCAATTTATAGGGTTGACGTTGTGGGGAAGGCTTTGATCAGACACGGCTCGGCACTGACTCGGTGCGGCACGGGCCTTGGGTGGTTATGGAGGAATTGAATGTATGGGGAAGCAGAGGAAAGTTGGACTGGGCTAACGGTTGTGTGTAGAGCCCAGGAGGAGGAGAGTTTGAATAATTAGCCAAATGCTGTTGGCGAACTGGCAATGGGGAACCCCCCAAAAAAAGGGATCCGATAATGTGCGCGCCAGTACGTGTTCCGCCAGTCTTTCAGGAGGCTAAGGCGCCGCAGACGCGCCGCGGACGGCTGGCGAGGGTGCTCAAGGCGGGCAAGTTGGAGGATAGGGCGGCCGCGACAGCAAGAGCCGCAGCGACAACCTGGACGACGACACAGGGATGGTTCGGATGATGTTGAAAGGTCAGAGATGAGATGCAAGATCTACGGATTCCCGGAATCGAGGTTCCTGGCGGGGGGGAGAGGGCCCTAGCGTTAGCCTTAAGCTGGCGGCGGGGGGTTCTGGCCGGACGGCGTTGCAAAAGCAAGTTCAACGGACTGTGTCTGTCGTCGCGACCACATACGTAGCCATTATGCCACCCTCGCCGGAGCACGCGAGAACGAGGTAGCGTGGCAGTTATATTCTGCTGGAAGCTGTACCTGAGCCGCACGTTCCGGCGTCACCGAGCCACGACCGAGCAGCGTGAGGGTCGGTCGGCCTCGATTCGCCCGAACGCCTCCAGAAGGGGATTTCACGCAGTGGTGGTAGCGGGCGATACGTTGAATGTCTTCAAAGGGCGTGGTGCATGATCGGGCAGGAGAATAACGCTTTTTAAACATTATTAATGCGTCCGACCGTGGCCATTTGACGTCCAGCACGACGCAGCTTACCCGACCCCGAGAGTTGCAGTGGGCCACCCACCCGCACCCGGGGACGACAACCGTCCAGCGCTGCAACCCATCGTGGCTTTCTGTCGACGGCGCTACTGGCTGGCGGCCGGGGCGATCCAGAACCGTACGAGTGGGCACTGGGGGAGCGAGTTGATGCGCGGTGACAGGCGGGCGGTGGCATCATGGGCCAATTATTCATCCCCGCTAGGCTGAGCGAGGCGCACATGGAGGCGACTGAACCGGGTTTTGGATGCCCCCATGTGCTCAGCCTCACGGGTGCGGCAGTTGGAAGTGCGGGACAATGGCGGTGCACTTTTTTTGGCTGCACTTTGTATGTAGGTACTGACAGTGGTCGTGCATCATAGTTGGTTCCTTTTTGCAGCAGAATACTTTTTTTTTTCCGTCTTGTTTCTTGTGCAGTGACACAGGCGGTGGTTGGGAATAGGTCGTTCTAGGGGTGGACAGAAGAAGACAGCCAAAACAGCAATTGCACAATGTTGCAATACGTACATAATTTAATTGTTGCTCTCGTGTTGGTCTTATGCCATGTACTCTACGCGCGCTTCTCTGGTCGGCGGGCCCAGGGTAGCTTGACCCCATTCTCAAACATGCTGCAGCAGCTCAGCCCCCAACTAAACCGCTCCCTCTTGCGCTCTGTGGACTTTCTCTTCTTTTCCACTTCTGACAACTTCACTTGAGGGCAGCTCCTTGTTTTCCGCCTCCATATACCATCTCCCGCCCTCTGATTCATTTTGCTGTCCCGAGGGCATTCTATTCGAGTCATGGATCTCGGCCTCGCGTGATCCCTGACCTCAGCTCTCCCACTTATTCCCGGCCCAGCCCGCAACCGCAACCGCACTTTGTACGCCCCGCGATACCGCGACGAAACCATGAGCGACTGGTCCAAAGGCTGGACCCGGGTCGGGCGAGTAGACCCGTCCCAGACGTACGGCCGCTTCTGGGAGCTTGAGCGCGAGCTGGAAGACCGCAAATCCATCGCGGCATGGGACAACGACGACAATTGGCCTGGCATGTAGGTTGCGCCCCCGGTCTTCATGTCCACAACCCCCTCTAACCACGAGCTCCTCGACAGGGACGGGAGCCAGTTCACCGTCGCCGAAGCCAAGCGATTCGATAAATCGAAGCTCATCCGCCACCGTGAGCTCGGCCACGGCGGCTGCGGCCGCGTCGACGAGGTGACTTACCGCAATGTGCGCCTCGCCCGAAAGCGCATCATTCGCAACCGCCACTCCACCATTGATGAGCTGCGCCAGGAAGGCTTGACCATGACGAAGCTCGACCACCACCACATTGTAAAGCTCGTTGCCACATATGTGCCCGGCGCCCGCGAATTGTGTCTGCTCATCTGGCCCGTCGCCGTCTGCAACCTGACCGACCTGCTCGACGACCTCGAGCATCTGCGCCTGGGCTCAGGCGACCGCGAAGATATCCTCGAACGACTCCACGCCCTGGACATTGAAGACCTCACTGCCATAGAAACAAACATTGCGGAGACCCAGGGCCTTGATCGTGATGTTAGATGTCCCCTTGAGTTTCTCCGCAACGTAATCGGCTGCGTCTCCCGCGCCGTGGCCCATTGTCACGCCAACCATGTCCGCCACCTCGATATCAAGCCCTCAAACATTCTTCTCAGGGCCGGCCGTGTGTATCTCGCCGATTTTGGAATCTCCAGGGACGTGAGCGGCCAAGATATGACGACGACGGAGGGCCAGCCCGGGACCTTGAGGTGGCGCGCCCCGGAACTCTACATGGGCCACGCAAGTATGCAGCTTTCCGACATCTACTCCCTCGGGCTTGTGTTTTTAAACGTCGCTACTGTGCTATACAATGTCCGATTAGCGGAACTCGACGAGGCGCTCCATTATCCGCACAGGCAGACTCGACAAGAGGAGTTGCTTGTGCGGGAAGAAAGGCTAGAAGCCCATCTCGACAAGCTCAAGGTTCATGCTCTAGCCACCTCCCCCTTCCTATGTACCTTTGACGGCCAAGAAACTGTGCGAGCTAGACCCGTCGTCCACCTAATAAAACAAATGATTGCTTCAAACCCCCGAGACCGACCCACTGCCCGGAAAGTTGACGAGAAGCTTTCAATGCTCGGAGGCATCCAGCAGATTTACCACGGCTCGTGTTGCAAGCAGCCAATGTCCTGGGTCGAGGACAAATGGGACAGGAAGCTTGCTGCGTTGGAAAGACTTAGGGAGCAGCACCAGCACGAGAGCAAGGTCCAAAAGGAGAGGATCGCCCAGCTGGAGGGCATGGATCAGACTTATGAGCAGCGACTCGAGCGTGAGCGGAAGGAGCACGCAGATGCCATCTCCAAACTCAAGCAGAAGCTAAAGGAGGCTGAGGAAAAGTGCCAGCAGCTTGAGACAGCGGCCATCGATAATAATAAACGGAGCTCCGGACGCGGCCCGGCCAGACCCACACTCCCGAAGGCTAACCGGAGCAGCATCGGGCCCGGCTCCCCTCGGCCGGCCGTCTTGTCCAAGCTCTCACCCAAACCACAATCAACACCTAATACGCCAGCTGCAAGACCGCCCATGCCAAAGCACTCTCGCTCCGACCAGCGATTCTTCATCGGCGCCCGGTCTCAGTCTCCCCTAGTACACCAGCCAACCTTATCTCAACAGCCTGCCAGTAATGCTTCCTCCCCTCGCGCCTTTGACGAGCCACCATCTCGTACGCCCAGCTTCACCAATATTGCCCTCTCCTCGAAGGGTTCCAAACTACCCCTGCGTGTGACCCCCAGCCGGAGCGACACGCCCAACTTGAACCGCGACCAGAGCTTGACCGACAGCAGCATGTCCTCCTCCATCTTTTCCCGCAAGAGCTACGAGACCGTCGCGACTCCCTTGCAGAGCAGCCCCGCGATAGGCACCGAATTAACCCCCAAGGACGAAAACAAGGAGCCGGTATGGGGTCGGCTCCCAGGGAAGCCGCCGGCACCTCCGATTCGTCGGCCCGTTACCCCTGAACGGCCCTCGCTCCCTTCCGAGCCCTACAGTCCCGCTATGTCATACTCGGCCTCTGTCATGTCGTCGCCGAGGACGGCGAGATCCGAGCTGGCCAGTGAAAACGGCGACGGGAACCGTGCGCGTGGGCCGCCGTCGTTCAAGTCCATGAAGAGCTGGGCCGAGGTTGCCAACGAAGGAAGAAAAAGCAAAGTCTCACTTGGGCTGACAAGACCCCGAGCCCCCTCAAATGTGTCGAATCAATCGAGCCAGCAGCTTCAAGTGACGTAGGGGTTGAAGGTGAAAGTTTGGGGTGACTAAAATCCCCTTCTCTATAACGATGCATATGAGAAAAAAAGAAATTGGGTTGAAGATCATCTTTTGGTTTGCTTGGCAGGGACGCATTTAGGATATATACCATCTTTGACATTTAGTTTTGCATAGCACTTGTGGCCCTTAAACAAAGAATATGTAGCAATAAAATGCTATGGGGCCGGTGAGCCCGTTTTGTATCATGTCTCATTGACCTTTTCCCCCGCTGCCATGCCCAGAACTCCGTTTAATGCAATGTGGGATCTCTAGTAATACAGTATACAACATATGATACAGCATGAAGGCGACTTTAGTGTTTTCTTCGTGCCAAGGACATTTTCTCGAATGGGTCCAGGATAGAGTCGACATCGACATCTTCTGGCTCTGATTTCTTGTCCCTGTATTTCCTCTCCCCTTCAACTTGACTCCTCTCCAGGACTCGTTTTTCGTTGCGAGCAACAATGTTTCGCCACTGTGCAGTGACAAAGGGGTCTACTAGAGGAGAGACATTTCTAGCTGCCTTGATGGTTTTTTGTTTCCCGAGAATCTTTTTGGATGCATCAGCGGACTGCTTAGCACCGTTTTCGGTGCCTTCTTCTGCACTTTTTTCTATTTGTGCCAGCGTCTTCTCGTCTTCGGCGATTTGGTTCAAGGCACGACCTCGAGCTATCCAATCGCGCCATGTCTTGTCGATCTGTGTCGAGTACCATAGCTTGGATAGGACCTGGCTGCGGGCGTATGTTCCAAACTGCCCCTCAGAAGGGCCGTCTTCTTGTAGCCCCGCCTTTCGCAGCTCTCGCCGTACCAGCTTGTCCCAGTTATCCTCCTGCTGGGCAGCCGGCGCGTGCTTCTCATTAATGTCAACTATTCTGTAAATCTTCTCCTGCAGAACCCTCTGCTTCTGTCTGATGCTGCGGGAGAGCAGGCGGGGCTGGGGCTTCACGACGCGCAGGTACGGCATACCTTCAGCTGTGGCAGCGAAGACGGGCACTTTTCGTTCGCCTTCGAACGCAGATTTGGGCTGCGGGCGGACCGCGGAAGCGTACTCTGGAGGTTGGTTGAAGCCCGAGATTTTGGTTAGGAGGGGCGGGCTCTTTTCTTGTTTTCTGCGATGGGGTTTCGAGGGTTGGGCTTGGGCTATCGTTCGAGAGGCAGCGGCTCCTTTCGCTCGTTTTCGCAAGTGCTGGATGACCATCTGATATTCGGGGTTGCTTGTGTTTTGCGCTTTGGTGAGCATGGTGAGAAACTGCGCCAATGGCATGTTAACAACGTTCAAGCAAAGATTCATGATACTATCCGCACCCTATATCCTGCGGCCATTGCGGCGTATACAAGCCGAAGGCTGGTAAAGTCCTTGTTATTGCCGACCCGTTTCCTTATTAGGTGCACGACTGGGTGGACGGGGCCCGATGGATGTAGATCTTTCGGAAGCGCAATCTTCTGGCCGGTTCGGATGAGGGCGCGGTAGAGGGCGATCGCGGCTATGCGATGCCTCGAATTCTTCATCGCAATAAACATTGAGCGCCCCATCTTGGCGGCGTTGGCTGTGTCGGCTGGCCGAGGTCGAGCTTGATGCCTATCCGGCTCGGCGCATTCTCAAACGGGACGGCAGTGCGAAGCAGATTCGGAGTGTTGGTGCCGGCGCCGGAGCTGGCCAGTCGGAATAGGGTTATTAGGTGCCGATTGGACCTTCAGGGGAGCTGTGGTGGCTAAATTGCCTCTCATGTGACGTCGTGGTTGTGTTACCTCGAGCTGGATTCGAGGCTTCAATATTCAACAATGCAACGGCGCGTGTCGTTGGTTGGATGTGATGACTAAGCTGGGGTATTTCGGCAGCCCACTTACATGCATGTGGTGTGAGCCAGCCCAGTTTGATGTTGGATAATGCTTCACATGTAAAATGCGCAGATTTATATTCGGCGCTTGATAAATAAAGCAATATGTATATATGGAACTGATTTGAAGCATGCTTATGGCGAGGATATGACTTGTTTTCGTCGCCTGTTGATTCCCTGATGCCTTCATTCCTACGTATCTCATACAACTTGGGGTGTACAGTACCATCTCTCACCATTGCAACCTGTGATTGACTGCAGTGCGTTCATGGTTGAAAACAAGTCAAGATGTTCTTGCAAGCCATATCGGGTTGTAACCTCCACCGTATTCGGAAGATTCCCTCTGCCAATAACATCGCACACTAGTGGTATGTTTCGTCTTGTGATGGACTGGCTCACGTGCGATGATGCAGTGCAACTCCAGGCGCAGACTGTAACCAAGCTCGGGCGGACCTTTCCATGTGAGAAATAAGACAAACACTACGCGGTGGGGGCTCATTCTATTCTGCCTTTTTTACACGAGGTAGGGCTGACTGGTGCAGGTGACCATGAACAAGAGGGAGGGAAGCCACCCAACGGCCTGGGATGAGTGATCTCCCTCACGTATGCGTCCTTCATGGTCTATCCCGTCCGGAAAGCCCGGAAGGGCCAGGCTGAAGAGAAAAACGTTTGGGACCACAATGTGCATTGACTCACGACGATGAACAGGCCCCAGTGATGCCAGTAGGACGGAGGCGGGACTTTTCATTGGGGACGGGAATCGGACTCCCTTTGAATGCCGAGACTATCTTGAAGATCTACATTTGCGGCTCTTGGCCAACGACTGGCTCAGGACCGCCCTCGTCTACGTACCACCCCGCCGGGCACATAGTGCAGCTTGTTTCACAACAGACACGCGACGGCAATTGGCGAGCCCCGGGGACGACAGCTGACAGCTGACATTTATTGGCCGCCGCCGAGGGCCGCGCTGAGCGCCCTTTCCAATGCGTAGTGTTTCGCCATGCGGAGTTTGATCCAGGCGGCGCCGCAGGTGGCGCCGAGATAAATTCGGTGTTTTTGGTTTGGGTTTTAGTTTCCCTGTTGCGGGATTCAATTACTCACAGACGCCATGTTTGGAAGCGGATGGAAATTTTGCTTGGCGGGGATGCACGAAAGACCAGCATTAAACAAAGAGGCGGGTTTAATTTTGCAAACGAAAAACCGCAAAACTGCGAAAAGACAAAACCCCGCCGGTTTTCGACGCATGCGGACTCCATCACTCTAGGACTCTAGGAAGCTTGCCCCGGAGCCCCGGAGCCGTCCCCCCCAACTTGGACTACCCTTGCGCCGCAGCATCGTCAGTTTTTTTTTTCACCCTCGACGGCCGCATCTGGATCTCAACACTTTTTAACATTTAAGCCCGGCCATTGGGCGGGCAATGGCTCTCTCTTTTGTCGGTCAGGTCTGCCCGAATGGCAAACGACGGATCTGAATGTCGGTCGTCCAACCCTTGGTTATAGGGTTTGCGACAATTGGCCGGTTTCCCCTCCGCCAGACAAGCGGTCTGAGCTGGCATCACACACATGTAGACCACCATGTAAGTGTGTCCGAAAGTGTTGTTGTCTAATACCCCCATGTCCATGTCAACGTCCCATGTCGTCGGCCGAAAGCCCACAAACACGCTCCCAACCTTTTTTTGCTCTGAACTGTCGGACAGAGGGCGAAAATCCCACATTCGTCAATGTGGAAAGGATGCGGTCCCCCGCTCGCTTGTCGTGCTCTGCACTTCCGCCTGCCACCAGGAAACCCGGCAACTCGGGGAGCTGCCGGAAGCAGAAGTAGCTTGTTTATCTAGAGATGGATTGGGATAGTTGCAACATGGCAAGTGGGGGGAGCGCAGGCGCGAGGGTTTGGCGGCGCCGCATCTATAACGTCGATTTCGCAGCTACATCGTTCGAGGAATGACCTCACGGGTCGGTCAAGGCAGAAACGGCACGGCGCAATTCCCCGCAGCTGGCGGAAGGTTATGGGTGCGCGCTGTCAAATTTGTCATTGCCTTTTGCCGGCGCGAGGTCTACGGAGTTTGGGTTTTTGCGTGAAATGTCCGAAAGGATTACACTCTACTGACTGAATTACAAAACGGTGATGGTGGCAAGTCTCGGAGGCCCGGGAGAGCGGTGGGGTGGCAGTGGATCTGCGAATTATTTTGGTTCGCGATGGAGTATTTCTGGAAATTTTCTTTCCAAGCGGACAGGGGAGCAGGGGCGCGATAGTCAGGACGGCCTCCATTATCTCGCGTTGCTTTTTTGTTGGTGCTCCCGCCTGGATCCGTGCCTTGTCCCATCATCGGTGTCGTGCGTTTGGGGGTCCTGGGGCCCTGGTCTTGTCGGCCTCGGAGCCATCGCATCCCGCACCGGATTGCCACCTCGCCTCACCTCACCTCACAGCTCACCTCACTAATTAAAGCCATTCCCCAGCGCTAGCAATTTACCAACCACCCCCTGGACCGCCCCTGGCGGGCCACAATCTGATTGCCCTCTAGGCGGGTGGGCACGTCACCGGTGCTTGTTTTTGGAGGGGCGCTGGCGGGATGGGATGCCAGGTTCCCCTCCACCGTCGTCGCTCATCATAACTGTACGAGTACGGCTCTAGAAGCACGGGGCGCCCTTTGTCCTTCCAGCCACACGCATCCACAGCACAGGGCTTTTCGTCCAGCACAGTGCCACAGGGTGGTATAGTCTTGCGAGCAGGTCTGCGCTGAATCATTTCGGTGGGCACTTTTCGGTGCGGACGATGATGCGACTGGGCCACTCGGATAGCGGTCCTGCAACCCAGATTGTGGAGGGAGAAGAGTGAGAAATCGTCCCATGTCATCTGGCGGCCCTTGCGTAGAGAAATGATTCAGATCAGTGCTTTGATGCACGCGGGTTTCGCGCCTTGCTTTTGTCTTATGGGCACTCATTGCCATTCATTGCCTATTATGGTGGGCATGTCTTACTCTTCACCTTTAGCATTGACAACTCGCACACGGTAATCATCTATACGGTGCGTAAAGTGCTTCGCGTCCGAGCTGAGTTGTTAGGTTTGAGCTTACCAAACCGTTTGTCCCCAGGAGCTTTGGGCATGTGACCAAAATTAGTAAGGACGCCAGATTGAGGCCAGCCATGGAAAAAAACAGACGATGGAATGGGTTAGGGGTGGTGGCCGAATTGGAAAAAAAAAAAAAAAAACTGGAAAAGGTGAACTCGGAACGGCAAATACGAATACGCCGACAGGGCAGTCCCCCCAGGTGGGCGCCAAAAGCAGCACGCCAATAAGGAAATATGGCAGCACAAACGAATCAAATCTGACACGGGCAAGCGAGACAAGCAGAGCAGAGAAGTGTGATCAAACCTGGAACATGACCTGCTTGGTGGGCAGACAAAGACACACGCGCGCACACAGGCGCATACTCGGTGCATACAGCGAGCGTGGTACGTACCATACCAACAGAGCAAATCCCAATTCGAGCCAGGCCCAAAAGGGGAACGAACGACTCCATTCCCGTCTTTTGGCTCTCTCTCGTGCACTCCACTTTAACGTCGTCCACTCCCCTCCTGTCAGCCACACACCTTCTTTGGACATTGGGTTGGCTACTAGTTTTGGGGGCTGCGTTTGACCCAATGGGTTAATTTTTTTCTTTCTTTTTTTCCTCAATTGCTTCCTGTAGCCTGGTTTTGCTTCTCACAGCTAGTGTCATTCCCGCCCGTCATGATTGCATGTCCTGTGAGGCCCGATACTTTGTCCCTCCAGTCACATATCGCCTTGCGCACAACCAACTTGCAACTTACATCAAGCCATCCCCCCCACTCGGGGCACAAGAGTCGCTCATCTAACCCTCTCCTGTTGCTTGATCCTTACACGGCAGGACACGTCCCATCCACACCACTTACACCCCCCCCATTAATCTGGGGCCATCTCTGTCAACTCTCACACGCGCCATCCAATCCACTCGGCGGCGGCTGCGCTGCACCAGCGGGCTGGCCGCGCATCGCACCAATGCGTAAGCCGGCCTCGATGGGATTGTCCCCTTTCCCTTGCTCCCCTCCCCGGTCCCAGATCCCAGGCCGCCAGAGATACATGCAGATAGAGGACTCCCCCGGTCAGCTCATTAACTCGGGCTGGCAAGGCTGCTCGCCCTGACCGCCATCGATTCAGACGATATAGCAGACGACATGCACAACAGCTGCTACCCCAGCTTAGTCGGTGTCGCTTCTGTGCCTTACTGCTGCCGCTGCCGCTGCTGGTGCTGGTGCTGCAACTATCGCCGATGCTGATGGCTCTGACGTTGACTTGCACACGCGCCCTTGCATCTGCCCATGATTTGGCTCCGAATGGGCCCCCCCTTTACCCTAACCCATCGTGTTCCTGCGCCGAGAGTCCCAGAGAGACCGCTCCACGACAGGCTGACAGTGCTCGCTCTGGCATCGCGCCTTGGCTTGACGCCCCCCCTTTAGCTCTCTCCCCCTGGGCCCCAATTCTTGGCTGGTCCTTGCCCCAGGCTTAACCCTGGCTGATCCTGGCCCGCCCCGTGTGGGTGCGTGCCCGAGCTCCCACGCGACCTGCGTCCACTGTCGAGCGTCACCAAAGATCGAGTCGCATCCCACACAATCGCACCGTGCCGTGCCTATTTCCGCCTCCATCCCCATATACCTCCCATCCCACACCCCTTCCTGCCTCTTCTCTCGGTACCTTGTCCCCTCCGTACATGCACACACGGCATCTCACTTGTACTTTTATCCTCAGCCCCCAGGTCCTCTCTTCTGTCTCACTCTTCCTCACTTGCAAGTTGCCCGTTTACTTGCTTTGCTTGCACCATCGCGACCTCTCGATCGACTAGACCAGGCCAGCCACTCCTCCCCTGCTGCAACTCGCGATCCCATCTGGCACCGCCGCCGGCTGGTCGACTCGCAGTCCCACCCCGTACCACGTATCCTAGTCTGTCAGACCATTATCCCCGGTCTCCCAGCCCGCCAGTTTGGATGTGATCGGTTGTCCGAACGGCTTTCAACTCAACTATTCGGCTTTACCAAGTACCGCCCTTTTCGCTTGGCTGAGCTCATATACCCTCACATAGCAGCCTCACCGTTCCTTGCTTCTACCTGACCTCATTTACTGGCCTTGTCCTGGTCTCCCTGACGCACATCTCATCTATTGTCCTTTTATATCGACCTGCCTGCTTCTGCCGCATGGGCTCGACATAGACTCTGGCCCGGTCATCATGTTTCTTCACTCCGGCGCCAGCCTACACGGCCACGAATATTCGGCACGACGCTCTCCCCAGCAGAACCCCGGACGCCTGCCATTTATTCGATCCGCTCTTCGACACCCTTCTGACGCCGACACGAGAACGACGCCAGTAACTGTATCCCCCCCATCGCCAGGCCCTCCCTCACGGCCTCGGTCATATCATGAACACGCCTCCACTGAGCCTCGAACCACCCGACCTCGCCCAACCTCAGACTACATGCCTCCTCGCCGGGAGCTCTCAGTTCGCTTCCGCGAGCCCGAGACCGACGATGAACTCCCTCCGGCAGAAGTCCCCCAGAGCGAGGATGAGGGCTCCGGCGCCCTCTCCGACGCCAGCGATATGAGTGATTGCTCAACCACAACTCGAAAGAGGACGAAGCGCAAGCGCGCCCCACGAAAGTCGACCCAGTTTCTCCTCGCACATCCAGCTCCAAGAATACGACCAAAGCAGCGAAAGCTTGGACCGGCCCGCCCACGGCTACTATTACAACTGCAAGACCTAACCGATAAGCGACCTAACCCTGCCTTTGATGTGGTACCATCAAGCTTGGTTATTGGTTCCACGATGATGCCCAAGCTTGCCAGAAAGTGCCCTGGCTTATTCCGAGCAAAGCCCATGCTTGGACTTAATGACTTGCTTCTCGTTAGGAGTGAGGATTACGATGCGCCAACCACTCCTGGCTTGCCGGAGCAAGAAGATTGCTTGGATCAGCGAGATGTGATCGCCATCATCAGCCCGCTGCCCCACATGGGAGACGACGCCTGCGAAATTGTCATGGAAGATGGCTCGACTTGGGAGGCGAGCTTAATGGCCAATGGCTCTTACGAATTTATTGGAGTGGACGAGCGAGGCCGCATCAGCACAGCCCGTTGGGTCAAGAAGACTGTTTCGTTCTTTTCCACCCCAGCTCGTGTGGGCTCAAGTATAACGACCCCCCCTTCAAGCCCGGCTCCTCCCGATTCAAAATGGACTTTTAGCATGATTCACCCAGACACCAGACGACATCCCATTATGGGAAGCCTGCTATCAAACACGCTGGACGTGTTTGAAACATACAACACAATGTCAACGTCGAGTGGCCGATACCCACCGACGCGACCAACAGGAATGGACCCCACAGGGGCACCGGACTGGCTTGCCAACGGTGTCAACCGCCCAGAAGGCCGCATCACAAAGGCCGTCCCAGAAGATATTAAACTATTAATGGTGGCATCCGCTGCCTGGCTCCACCTTCGGCAGGAAGGTTGGCCGGCAACGGCTGTCTCCCGACCTCCGCCTGCGACGCTACAACGTCGCACACTGAGCAATTCGTTCCCACAGAAGACACAAGCCCTTCCCATGCGGAACAGCATTGCAATACCACCGACACAAACTCCACCGCGCCCAACGCCAAGTCCTGCGCCGAGCCTCCGGGATTTCCCGTCTCAGGATAGTCCGGCGGGCCGCCGAAGATCAATGTCTTCGACTGGCTTCGTTAAGAGATTTGTCACACCTCGGGTGAGCGAGGAAGGCCGAAGGCCAACAGTCGAGAACATATACATTGAGGCAGACAAAGCCGAACCGGTTGAAAAGACCGAAAAGGTCGATAGACCACCTTCACGACGTATGAGTGTACGTCAAATAGCCAACAAGATTTTTCGCAGGAAGAGCGTTTCCCAGGCGCAAACGGATGAACCTTTTTACAAGTTAGAATATTAGCCCACCTAATATAATGGTGATGAATGTAGCAATAAACCAGTCGGGCACTCAGTCGGCCCCTTTTTTTTGTTTGATTTCTGAAACTAGTTTCTCCCTGTGTCTCTTGAAAATAGAAAAAGCTGAGTGAAACTGCACCGGACGGGTTGGTTTCGGAGACCTGCTATTAATGTGGGGCGTTGTACCGGGACTCGGCCGCGGGGTGGGGACCGGACCCGAGAAGGTCTTTAGTTTCGGACCATCAAGGGAAATCCGGATGGGACATGGCAGGGATGTTGTGAAGCTGTGTTCCCCAGACCCTCTTAAAGAAGGCGCAGCGTCGTGATGGGGATGCCGCTCAAGTGCCTCCGCCGGCAGTCGCGCCAGAATCACCGGGTGATTTGGGTCAGCGATGGCATTGGCTCATTGTGCCGGTGGTAAGCTGCAGGCATGACGAGGACGCGCAGGCTCCGGCAAGCTGCACAAACGCAAATGGCCGGCGAAGCAGAGGGGCGATCGAATAGCGCACAACAAGCGTGAAGCACCAAACTCGCGGCAATGTGCATACAAACATGTCAGGCAGTAGCATGATTGCGTGGTGACGGCATGACTAGAAGGTTCGACTGGTGAGCAAACAATGCAGCTCTCCTGACTGCATTTGCCGGCAGCGTCATTGTTGCTCGCAAAAACAAACAAGAGTGACAAGTCATTGGACCATTCAGGACGCCATGGCTTCACACATGGATGATAACATTGATCCGCTGAGCTGCGGAGGGCATGCAGAAGCAAGCAATACCCGCGGCGTCGGACTGGCGAGGAGTTGAATCGCGGGTCTTATTGGGTCCTCGCAGAGCTATCAGAGACAAGGAGCTGGGTGGGCTTGCCAGTCGAGCCTGGGTATCCCGACTCGACTCCTGCGAGTTCCCGGCAGGGGATTGGGTGTTGCGCGAAGCGAGAGAAGCATCGAGAAGGTCTTGGTCACGCTGGCAGAGGCGGCTGACGCATATTGGATGAAAAGGGGATTATGCAGTTTGCTTTGCTGGCAGAATCTTGGAAGTCGGACGAAGAAGAGGATGTTATTTGTTTGTTGTTGTTGATGTCCATGTTACAATACAGCCAGATATCAATCAATCACGCAGGGTATTTTCCGCATGACGCTGTACTTGGGAAGGGGTGGGATGGGTCGAGGGGGGTTAATTCTCCTAGGGTATCGAGCCATGATGGAGGGAAAACAGAGGGGACGGCAAGTAGCGGGTACACCGGCTGCAGCGCGCAGTTCGCGCAGACTCGCATGTCACCGAGTACGGACAACTTCTCCACCCGCTGCTGGCAAAGGCCTGCGTGCCCCGGAATTACAGGCGGGGTCCCGCTGCTAACTCGCCAGCAAAGTCCGTGCCCGCAGCGGCCACATGCACCGATCAAGCTGCCACAGGCCCCAGGAACGCGCCAGACAACCCTCCCCCCCAAAAAAACGACGTAACTGCGCAGCAGTGTTAGGGGACGTCCGCTCGCTCAGTGCGCCCCAGTAAAAACTAGGCTGCTCTTGCTGGCATCATCATCACACATGCAGCCCGCCGCCGCCCTTCGACTCCGTCACCCACTTAACCTCCACTTCCCTCTTCTTTCAACAGTGCCCCAACAACCCCTCCCAGCATCGACTCTTGCATCCGTCGCGCATCTCATACAGCCAGAGTATCCTCATGGGCACCTTTCGATACCGCCGCCCGTCGATATAGTCTCCAACACCCCCCTCCCGCCCGAGCTCTGCTCATCTGAGCTGAGCTGAGCTGCGAGCTACCCCCCGGCCATCTACCCAGGCCGGCCCAGCAGCACACCCGCCGCTTGCCCGTTTGCCAACATTTGTTGGTCGGGTTCTGCGACGACCTCTCTTGGCCGAGTTTCGACCACAACCACCACAACCCGACCATGGACGAAAACATTGGCCCTCGCCCGTCGGGCTCCCACGCAGCCTTGCCCGCAGCCACAGCATCCCACCTACTCTCCAGCTTCATACCATACGAGCCCATCTCTCGTGCCACATCCCCCGGCATCCCCTGCTCCAAGTCGGACGAGGACGACAAGAAGCGCTACCGCCCGCGCACCTTTGCATACTTCCAGCAGCTCCCCTTCGAGGTCGAGGAGGAGACCCAGCGTGATGCCGCCCTCCAGGGCATCCTGAAGCAGCTCTACATCGCCATCAAGGCCGAGGACTTTTCCCCGGGCGCCTTGCACTGGACGAGGGAGCTGCAAGGATGGCTGACCCTCAAGTTCGAGATGACGAGGGAGCAGAGAGCGAAGCTGGCCAAGCTCTACTACTCTCTGGCTCTCTCCCCCGGGCTAGACGCCACCGCCGCTGACCGGTTCCTGCGCATGGTCATGACCTTGACCAGGTGTGTTGCTCCCCACTACCCCTTTGGCTCGGCCCCCTCAGCACCGTGTAACTAGACATTGACTTTACCATGCAGGAAAAACCACTACCTCAAGCCCGGCGAGGACCTCACACTCGACTGGCGGCCGCTATGGAACGAAATCAAGGCCTGGGTCCTCCCCTCCGAAGTGCCCGCCCATCAGAGTAATCGGCGACGAACGGCCAAGCAGCTCCTAAAGCTGTGCACCCACGCTCATATATACTTTGACCCCGCCGATCGTCGCGCCATGCTGCAAGAGTTCCTGCCCTACTTCAGCGTAAACGAATTGCCGAATGCCTTCATTGTCGTGGGTGTCCTCAATGCGTTGTTACCCAGTCACCCAGCACCTGTGAATGAACTCCAGTCACAGCCAAGCGAGTTTTTCCCAACCCTGTTCCATTTGTGGTCCATCATCAACCGCTCCAAGGCCTTTGACATCTTCTTTATCGATTTGTTCTCCCGCATGGCGAGGGACCACATGCACTGTGCCCATGTCCCATTTGGCGGCCATGGAATCTTTACCAAAGACCAGTCAGATTTGATATTTACCGCCATTTTGCGGTTGACCCAGATCCCTGTTGGCCAAGCCACCTCTCCGTACACTGGCCTGGACTATCTATCCGGTGCCGGCGCGTATGTGGAAAAGGACAAGAAGAAGTACCCCGTCGCGTATATGATATCTCGCCTGATTGTGAGCTCCCTCTCCCCTGCCGCCCTTGAGGATGAAGACTCCATCATGTCCAGCCTTAAGGGCTTCATGGAATCCATCGACACCTTTTTCCACCCCTCCAACCAAGGTTCCTGGACCACCATGCTAGGCCAGCTCACCCTGTACCTCACCGAGGCCTTTGTGTCGCGGTGGAATCGTGAGCAAAGCGGCGAACTCGATATTCCCGAGGAACGCCGGATTAACACCGAACTAAAGAAGCGATTTGTTCTCTCCTTGAAAGAGGTCACCTTCATGGGCCTGTTCTCAAAGAGCAGCAGAGTTTCGTATTACTATTACAGTGCCCTGCAGGGCCTTGCATACCTGGAGCCCGACTTGGTTCTGCCAGGTGCGCTGCAGCGATTTTACCCGAGTTTGCAAGGCTTGGTTGAGGTCCACAGAACAACCTCTAGTTTGAACGGCCTGCAGATGATTGCCAACATCATGTCCAAGCACAAGGGATACAGATGCCACATCACAGCACTGTTGGCTCTTGCCCTACCGGGTATTGATGCCAACGATCTCAACAAGACTCAATACACTCTCAACTTTATCCAAAGTGTAGCATATAGCATTCCTATGATGCCGTTGAACAAGGAGGAAAGCCATATCCACGACACTGCTCTGGCTATGCAGTGGGTGCAGGCTGAGATGGACCGCATGGAACGTGATGGTCAAAATGTCAAGATCGACTACAACAGTGAGCTGACAGATGAGGATGAGGCCAACATTCTGCGGTCATCGACCACTGGATTTGGCGAGTTCATTCTCACTCTTCTTGGCAAGGTCTTTACCTTGTTGGAAAACCTGCCCGATGCCAATCAGGTCCGAGGCGGAACGCCCGAGGACAATGTTATCAACGCCTTGCCCGCGGCGCTCTCGCCTCTGTTTGCATCACTATCGCCAGAGCTGTTTGACATGGCCCTTGACAAGATTGCCACTTTCGTTTCCAGCCATGTTGTGCATCAGGCCAGAGATGCCATGGCGTGGATCTTGAATGCGCTATGCAAGGTGAATCCCGAGAAGACGCTAAAAGTCTTCATTCCAATGCTCGTTGTCAGCATCCGCAACGAGATTGATTTCAACAATGCTGCGTCAGATCGAAGCAGCGGAACCGACTACCTGCCCCGCGATAGGGCCCTGGTATGGTATGTCAGCATGCTGGCCATGGCTGTTGTCCATGTCGGCAGCGAGGTGCTCAAGTACAAGGATGACCTCAAGGGAATCGCGGAGTACATGCAGGAAAAGTGCCGCGGTTTACCAACAATTCTCATCTCCAACTACATTCATCATCTCCTTCTCAACTTGACGCACACTTACCCAATTGACCATGCTCTCTACGAGCCAGAGATCATTGAGCGTGGCATTGATGTCGATGACTGGGGTAAGACCACGGCACCAGCTGATCTCACCATTCGCTGGCACCAGCCGTCTCCCCCCGAGATCGAATTTGCTGTGGAGCTCTTCGCTTGGCAGACCAAGTCAGCGAAAGAGCAGCTGGAGCTCCTCATGAGCGATAACCCGCCCGTCAGCAGGACAGGCAAGAATAAGGAATGGTCTGATGAGGTATCGAGGCTTATGCAGCAGATCCGTCTCGTTACGTCGGGCATGGCCACCATGTTTGACCCCGAGCGCGCAGCTGGCCTCAATACATCCGAAGACCACGAAATGGGTGACGATGATGACGAGATGATGATTGACGAAGACCCTCTTGCCGAGGTTGCCGAAGATGAGGAGCTTCGACCAAAATACCGCTACAAGGCCGGATACGTCCTTAAGCCTAGTGATTCTGCCTACAAGAAGATTCACGATCTGCGAGATGAGCTGGGGCATCTGCTCACACGTACCCACTCCTTCCTGAATGAAAACCAGGAGGATGATGTCAACAGCTTCACCGCCCTCTATGCTGCTTATCGCACCTGGATTACTGACGTTGGCATTGAACGATCTGCCCACCCCCTGGAAAGACATCTTAGACTTTACAAGGCAGACATTGCGGCGTTCAAGATCAAGGGTCTCCGAAAGGTGTACCCCCGGCCCTTGCTCATCAAGAGAGCTGAGGCCTACCAACTGCTGCGTAGAAAGCATAATGCATCCACAAGACAAAAGAGCGAGTTAGACAAGCGTCTTTTGCTAGATCTCGCCGAGTCTAGTTTGTCCTTGTACGCCGATGTGCGTCGAGTAGCTCAGAGTGCCCAGGACTCCTCGCTCAAGTCCCTCATTGGAGGAAGACCTCTGGTCATTCCCGTCATCCTTGAGAAGTTGAGGCACGCCATTGAAAATAATGACCATGACCGAATCAAGGGTGGCATGTACACTCTGCTCTTCACATCGCTGATCAAGACGCTGCTTAAGGATTGGCGATTCGCCCCCGAAGCCATGCGCCTGTACATTGAGACGGCCGGTATTGATAAACCATCCATCCAAAACCTTGGATCATCTGCATTATATACCCTGATTGATTTTGGCAAGCCATTTGAGCGCATGATTATCCTAGACGATGATGTCGTGCGTACCATTAAGCCACCTGAGGATGTTCAGGCGGCAATTGATTCGAGACACCAATTTATTCTCCAGCGCCGGATGAGGGTAGAGAACTCCAAGGCAGAACTTGGCTTGGAGCTAACACGCCTTGCCAAGGGTGCCCACTGGAAGATTGCCACGCGCTGCGCCATCTTTGCTACCAACCTCTGTCTCCGATTCGTCGGCATTGCCCCCGCAGAATTCGTTGACCTGGTTGCGTACGGCACCAACGACCCTCACCCTGGTCTGAGGGGTTACTACCTCAACGCATTCACGTCTGTGTTTACGGCCATCGACATGCGTGCAGTTTATGGCCACGAGTACCGCAACTATCTTCTCGAAAAGGAGACTGGCGATAGAAATAGAGTCATTGTTCCAGTAGAGAAGGGCGATGCAGAGTTTACAAAGCGATTCCTGGAGTCCTTTGAGACGCCAGAGAATGCCGAGTACATGGTTGACTCGGACCACCCCGGTTGGCTTGTCTGGGGCAAGCAGTTTACTGCATTCCGCGCCAAGCCACTCCCCTTCGATGCCTATGACAATGTAGAGTCTGCCGTCCGAGACCAGATTGGCAAAATTTTGACTCGGGAATGGTTCTCCCAGTGCTTTGATTATCTGAAGCAAGAACCACGAGATGCCTCTACCGATCGATTCCGTATGAGCAACGTCTACCTTCTCATGCACGTATTTGACCTTATGCATTATGGAAAGACGGCTGTGAAGCTGGATGACATCAAGGAGCTGACCAAGGAGGTGTATGGTGATGGCAACGACAAGCACCAGCACCGAGCAACGTCTGAAATTCTGGGCGCACTGCTCGCCGGTTCCAGCGATGATCCTCCCGAGATTCGAAACCGGGTCTGGGAGTTTGCGGCACCGCTTATTCTCAAGGTCTTTGCCGACGACTTGACCCCTGAGAATTTACAGTACTGGCTCACATGTCTGCACCTTATCCTCGATTCCAAGGATCCCCGACGATCACACGAGATCGTGGACACCCTCCGAGAGTTCCGGTTGGACATGACGTCCAACGCCGCCTTCAAGGAGTCTTCCAAGGTCCACCTGCTGGAATTCATTGTTGCGGATGGCTCCTGGCACTTCCGTCATGACAAGCCCATCCTCGAGGACTTTTTGGCTCACATCGATCACCCCTACAAGGCAGTCCGCGAGGCAATCGGGCGTGTAATTTCCGTCATCTACAAGACACGATACCATGAGTCGTTTGAGAATGTCGACAAGCTTCTCGAGGAGAACAAGTCAGCCTCGTCTATCGGTATTCGGCCTTACCAACCTAATGCAGAGTTTTCTGCAACAATCAAGGATGTCTTTGATCGCTTAGAGAAATGGCGTCACGAGAGAACTCCGGGCCAGCAGACCCCCTGTTCATACACTTCTGGGTCCAAGACTGTGCTAATGTGGCTGGACTCCACTCTCACCTCCCATGAGTGCACCCAGCTGGTGCCCTTCTTCCCCACGCCGTTTATGGAGGAACTCCTTCACATGATGGACGTCAAGGAAGATCCCGAGCTGATGAGGTTGGCTTATCACGTATACCGCCATCTCCCCAACATCCCCTTCCGAGACGGCGAGGATGCCGATTTCATCAAGGCGCTCATCAGGATCGGACAGACAGCAACGAGCTGGCACCAGCGGTTGCGGGCGCTCGTGAACATGCAGGTCATCTACTTTAGGCGTATTTTCTTGACTCGGGCGCCCGAGCGAGACCTCCTTTTCAATGCCGTGTCGGACATGTTGGGAGACTCGCAGCTGGAGGTGCGGTCCTGCGCCTCAACGACCCTGGCAGGCATGATCCGGTGCTCTCCTCGTCGTATTCGTGACCCGATGATCGAGAAGCTCAAGGACCGATTCGAAAACGCGCTTCGACGCAACCCGATGCCCAAGCGAGGGCGGCAGGTAGCAGGCACAGACACGCCGGTGGATGTGCACAAGCAAATCACGAGACGACATGCCGCAGTCCTAGGGTTGGGTGCCTTGATCGAGGCATTCCCTTACGCTACACCGCCACCGGTGTGGATGCCCGAAGTGTTGGCAACGCTAGCTAGGAGAGCGGCCGGCGACCCGGGTGTTGTTGGAAAGGCAACCAAGACGATCTTGAGTGAATTCAAGAAGACTAGACAGGATAGCTGGACGGTGGATCAGAAGGTACGTTGCGGATATGCCCTGCCCTCCGGGGGTGGCTATGTCGAGTCGAGCGCTAACAGGTTGCAGTACTTTACCCCTGAACAGTTGGAGGACCTGGAGGGGGTGTTGTGGAAAAGTTACTTTGCCTAAGCCGGTGAGGCTATTCCGAGTTCAACCTCGTAACACCTGGATGTGGGAACTTGGCTAAGTGTGATGATGGATGTTTAGCAAGGTGTTTGGCAGAAGATGAAACGGGCTTTTTGCTAAAGGGGGGGGGTGGCAAGGGGCCCACTGGCATAATGGAATTACACTGCCTCTGTACTTCTATTAGGGCGGGATTCATGGATACCCTGGGGTAATGACAAGACCGATAGATTTGTATACCAGGCAGCAGGAACACTGCAAACAGGAATGATTATGTTTCTTTGCAAAACAATAGACTGTGCACGACTGATTTAGTTTTTTTCTGGTTAGAGAGCGATCTATTTTGAGCTTGATGACAGGTGAGGAGAGTCATGTCAGGTTTAGTGGCCGAGTGTCCCGCTTGTTTGGTTGTGATTGACCTGAGGTGAGATGGGGTTGTGGCACAGTTGTGAGCTGTCAGGAACATGAGATTTGATTTGGCAGAGGCCGATCAAGTCTCGTACACTTTGGCCAAGCGAGCCTGGGGCTTTGCTGGTGCCAGGGATGAGGAATTTCGATCATTTGTGAACAACGGCAGCAACAAGGAATGTTTGAAAGTTGCGGCTTTGTTCACCGACAAAGGGCAACACCACGGTCAGCCCTGGCTGCAAAGGCATAATCAGGTTAATATCCGAAAAGAGACGGATCGTATGGTGGGACCGGTTAGTGTAGGACGGTGTTTTCGTGGTGGTCTGGGTAAACATGGCATGCATGGTACATGGTGTGTTGTGTTTGATTCTGCCTTGGTCCAGGGGGGCTGTCGGTGGTTTTCTAGTTACCCAAAACACGTCTTGGCCGAGTTAGAGGATCGATTACGAGGGCAGAGATGGGGGGGACGTGTCTGGGGTGAAGATGGAGCTACAGCAGATCGGAGATTTCCCAAGTGGGACGCGGAGGGCAAAGTAGAACAACTAAGGACCCCCATAGTGAGCGACAGGGGCGAGCCCAAGAATTCGGTTAACGGCTGAGCCCCCTCAAAGAAGATGGAGTGTTCGCCAATGGCTCGCCAACGTAAAATATGGAGCATGGCCGTGCTAGAGGCATCCGAGAGCCGAGCGGCTGGAATTTAGGCCCCCCCGTTGGGTTTTCTTTGACGTGTGCCGTCCGTCATAAAACAAAGACCAGCATGGGGCATGGCGGCGGCGGTGGTGTAGGGCTGGTGTGAGGGAGCTCAAAGGGCTGTGCTGTGGCGGCCAATTAGCGGCGACGGCAGCCTTGTGGAAGCCCAAGCCACGGAGGCCCAGAGGGCGACCCGGAGAGGGCACGCGAGGGTGGGAGAGCGACCAGTGAGAGCGACCAGTAGGAGTGGCCAGTGAGAGAGGGGAAAGACCCTGGAGATCACCCATGACATGTGTTGACAGCGGCCATGGTCGCGGCCCACAGCTGGGTGGGACTTCTGGCACTATTGCATCAGCGGGAATCGCTGACTGCTGGGAGCTGATGACGATGGACATTTGTCGGCGATGATTCACCGTGCGGGACTGGGCGCAGAGGAGGTGTGCACTGTTCAATTGGGCGTGCAGATGGCGGACAGCTCGTGTCGAGGCCTGTTCTAGTTGCGGCCAAGAGGATGCATCGGCGTTTCTCACGTCACCGGGCAGGAATAGAAGCGCTTCCATGGTGTTGTTCTGCGACGTGATACAGATTGCCAAGGTGCAGATGGTGCATGCAGGGGCCCCCGCCAATCGCCCACCAACAAACATCCGTGGCCTGGCGGGAACCCAATGGGCAGGGCGGCCCAGGCATACATGGGCTACGGGCCATGGGCCATGACCCATAGTCCTCGGGGTACTACTTACTAGAGGCATCGTCAATCTCGCTCGTTTGGTCTTTGTCTCCTTCGCAACCCTCGCAACCCCAGTCCATTCCAGCCAGATCCAAGACGCCTTTGAGCAAACCC
>NAGG01001009.1:0-16474 GCA_003031705.1 Calonectria naviculata | reverse complement strand
TTTTTTTTTTTTTTTTTTTTGATGAAATGCTTGATTCTAACCACGCTCGCAGAATGTTGCCTCTGATGTTGTTGCTGGAAGAACTCTGACAAGCAAGTCTGGAACTTTGGCCTATCTTGCCCCCGAAGTGTATGCTGGAAAAGGATATGATGTTCGTGCAGATTGGTGGTCACTGGGTGTCTTGTTCTATGAGTGCATCTATAACAAGGTGAGTCCGATCCCGAACTAGAATTACGCAATCAGGCGGTGAATGGCAACTGAAGGCTGACACATGTAAAGCGACCATTTGAAGGTGGATCTGAGGGCAGCCTCAGCCAGCAGATTCAAGCCGCCAACCCCAAGTACCCCGTCACACAGCCTCCTGTTTCGCTCTCATGCCTTTACGCCATCGGCTCAGCTCTGGACCCGAACCGGGACACTCGTATGGGTTCAACTTGGGAGAGCTTTATCAACCACGAATTTTTCCGGGTCTTTGACTTTGAGCTCCTTGAGCTGAAGCGAATCGAGCCCATCTTTGTCCCCTCTTCAGAAAAGACCAACTTTGACGCCACCTATGACTTGGAGGAATTGCTCTTGGAAGAAGCGCCCCTTGAAGCCCGGGCTAGACGCCAGAAGCCTAGGGAGCGCTTAAAGGAAGATGCCACCGATAAGGAGATTCGCGAGGATGAGCTGTACCGAATGATTGAGAACGAGTTCCGGCCCTTCGACTACACCGTGGCCGCCTTGAAGAGGTATGTAGTCGACTTTGGTGACCTACCTGCCTCTATTGTGCTAACTGTTTCAGAATCACGGAAGCTGGTGGAGAAATCCCTGCTCCCAAGGAGGATAGCCCCTCAATGGACCACGATAACACCCCCCAGGCCATCACTACCGACGAAGCCACACAGATGCCGGCCAGCAACGGATCACCATACCATTCATCGCCCCTCAACCCGAGCACCAGCAACGAGAGCAGACAAGGTCGACCTTCTCGGCCAGCCCCAGTACCGCCGCCCTATCACAATGATTTCCGACCTCGCCATCATCCCATCATCGCTGGCCAACGAGTTACAAGCCCTGCCGGAGGTGTCCAGGTCACACTCGATGGGAGCGGCAGCTGGTCCGAGCTGGCTCGCCAGGATGCCACGTTGCCCACCGACGCCAACAGTGCTGGTGACGGCAAGGGCGAAGGCTCGGGTGGCATGTTTGGTTTCTTGAAGTCTAAAAAGGGCCGAAACAATAGCCCGAAACCTAAGGAGAGGGGTGTGCTGGGCAAAGAGGGCGCCAGAGTTGTTATCGGCTAGTAGGGGTCACGACTCTAACCGGCCCACTTACGCATCGGCAACGATGTTATTTTTTCCCCCCTCTGATCTGCATCATTGAACTCGAGGATGGCGATGTTGGATTTTTTTTCCCTATCAACAGAGCGCCAATAATATGTCGGAAGACTCGGACTGGACCAGTGGCAGCCTCCCAGAGAAGCAGTCACTTTCATGAAATCCGAGATGTATGGAGGGATCGACCAATTTGGAGGGATGAAAGAATGAAAGAAGAAGCCCAGCGGCGGAAATGAAATGAGAGATCAACGACGAGCAACGACTTCCTTTGTGCACTTACCAACATGGCGCTGGACCATGTTATACGGCTACACGCCACACCGCTAAAACTAGACCGACACTATAACTCCCAGGAGCGGCCGTCGAATTGTTGACCGAACTTGAAAGAGACCAGACTTACACACACGACATAGAAAGCGCTGTTTATCCGCTCCGGGCTCTTTAAACATACACATGCACACACTCACAATGTACTGTAACTGAAGGGGGCACTATACGGTGTACGGAACACCTGTCCTAGGATCATTTTGCTGTTTGATTTCTGGTTGGATGTCTGCAAGTTCGAGTCGGATCAGGGCACGAATGGCCTTTGTCTAGGATTGGTGTGGGGTATAAAGAGATGGGGAAATGTAAAGACGAGGGTGGCAAATGCGGTCAGTTTATTTTCTGTCGATCTATTTGATCTCGAGAGCACAATAGGAACAATACCCCATTCAAACTCCAAAGTTGCGGATCAAGTGTCTCGCGGTTCTCTGTGCAAGTGACTGCTGCTGGGCTTTAATTGAAATTGGATGCATATATATATCGGCTTGAATACCTTGAAGAATGGCGGGAAGCCTTCCTTATGTGCAAATCGCCTCCCAATCTTTTGGCTCGGTGAAGACATTGCCACTGTGGCAATATTGTGAACGTCCCAGTCACATGATGGATTTGGCGGAATGCTGCAAGTACACCATAATTGGCTAACCTTGCACAATACGCATGGAGATTGTAAATGCCAAAATGACATGGCACTTGGTACCATGATTATTGTATTCAATTGCCCTTTAAATGCAATTACAGCCCGTAAAGTGGAACGAGCACCCTGACATATATCATCTATACTATTCTTTCCACCTTGTGACTTGTTTAAATGAGGTGCTGGTACTCGGCTTGCCAGATCTGACGCAGCCTTTTGTTTGACAAGTATTGGTTGCATTTGCGTCGGAAACAAGACGTGTGGATACTTGTTCCTTTTGATGGCAAGCGGATGGATCATGTTCATCAGGTTTTGCGAGTTCTCTGTGATGAAATACGGATGCCTAATCGATGTGTAAATCATTTCCTCGTGGGGGTTATTTTCGCGGAGCACTCTGATATGCAAACATCTGGACCCAAGATTAATAAGAGTCAAGGAAAGCATGGTGGAACACGACCTTGCGGAACGGGTTGATTTATCAAACCTGGAACTTTCGCTTTAATTGAACCCTTAACTGACCTCAGGAATTTGTACATGTTCTGGCAAATTTGGTTTAAAACCCTTAATGCAAAGAGTGGTCATTTAGCTGAAGGCTTCAAGTCTGAAGTAAATGTACGCGGCATAGTTGTGCAGTCAGACATGATCTCTCTTAATGGTGTTTCCTATAAAGCGAAGCTATTTACGCTCCTGACTGTCCTCATAGGAGTAATCAAATCCTTTGCAACCCCATTGATGTACAAGACGATTAACCTCCCTATTCATCTCCTTGAAGGAACCATGGATTTCCAATGTAGGATCTGTTCATTGCCACAACAGCCCCATTCTTCACCCGCTACCAGGCCAAGCTGGGTGGATTTCCTTTCCCACCCGTGGAATCCCAATACTTCGTTCAAATACTCGTGGAGGAAAAAAAAGCAGCGTGTCCTTTGAAATAACAAATCAAATATCAAAAGCGACAAATAGAAATCCGAAAAGTAGGAGCTTGGACCGCGAAAAGAGGAAAGAAAGTGCAAACCACACGTTGGTGGCATTCGATGAGTGAGTTGTTCCATTTGTCGGTGAGGGTGCTCAAAATAAACAGCCTCCTCCATTCCCTTATAATAACGCAACCTCCGTTCATTTGATCATGAGAAAATAAATCAACCACCTGAAAATATCAAGATGTGTTTTCCTAGTCCATCCTTCTGATGTAAACGCCTTGGTTCCTTGCTTGCTCCGTGCCTGTGGGTTTGATTTTACTGTACAGCGTGTAATCGATTGTCATCATTGCGCCGATGGTGCCGACGGCAGATTCTGGGCTCTGTCGTCAGACTTGATTTCGACGCCAAGCTTTTCAGCCATACAACTCTTGGACACGTCCTTGCCCATGTACTTGGCCAGGATTGTGTCAAAGTCTGTCTCCCCCACAACGGGGCCGGTACCAGAGCACTTCGCCTTCTTTGTAAGTTCTTGGCAGAGGCCGTCGAGGTCAAACTCGCCGTTCTGCGCCTTGGGGCAGGACTGGAGCTTCTCCCTGTGACGATTGTTAGAAATGGGCGAATCAATGTGTGTTTGGTTTGGATCATACCATAAATCGTTGCAATTCATGTTCTGCTGCTTCTTCAGAGGTTCGTCCTCGATTGAGTTTTGCTGGGCGTCGATCTCATCGATGAGGTTCTTCTTGGGGCCTGCCGCCGTCTTTTGCGCGTTGGGGCTTGGTGCCATGTTGTAAGGAGTGAAAAAGTCGGAGTCAAAAGCGTCATTGAAGAAGTCGTCAAACGAGGGGTTGTTCAGTACGTTCTCTTGGGGCTCGCGATAGTCTCCGAAAAGCTGAGGGTCAAATTGACCGCCATTCTGCTGGGCAAGCCAGTCAAAGTTGGTGCTGCTCAAGTCAACATTGGAGAAATGTGACACGTTATTGCCGGTGGAGAGAGATGGCTGCTCCTCGCCGATGGTAGTAAGAGTCTCAACAGGCTTGAAGCCCATGGGGGACTGGTTGAAGGGCTCGGGAGACGTGCCGCAGGACGAACTGGGACCGGTGTTTGAGTGGGATGATGAGGGTGAGCTCGTGGCCCCGTTGACGCTAAAGTTGGCCGAGTCGAGGCTTGCCCGAGAAGCGTTGGTGGCCGAACTAGACATGGACGGGCTGAAGACACCCGAAAACCTGGCCAGGTCATCCTTGAACTGCGCCTGGGGGGAGTTGCTGCCGTTGGTGAGGCCATTGGATGGGGTCGTGGCCGAGACCTGCTGCTGGGGGCTCGCTGGCTGCGAGTTCTGCTTTCGGAGTCCGTTGGTCGGAGGACCCGGCAGCATGCCGAACTTGGGGAACTCGAACTGGAAGTTGACGTCACTGAGATTGTTGACGGCAGCGCTGCCGAAGGGGACCTTTTCCCGAGGGATCACCTTGCTGGTGGATGTCATGACGGTAATGCGCTGCTTGTATTGGTTCAGCTCCGTCGTCATGCGCTCAACCTGAGCACGCAGCATGCTATTCTCATGGTTGGCAGCCTCGGACGCCTTTTCCAACTCCTCAACCTTGGTTTCGAGATCCTTCAGGTGCTTCTCCTTGCGTTCTCTGAATGCACGCTGAGCGGCTCGGTTCTGGGCTTTGCGCTTCTGTGGAGGGCGTTAGCAATACAGCTACATAAAAGTTGAGGGCGCAGCGAAACATACCGAGCTGGGTTCTGAGGTGAGGGGCTTTCGGCCAGGCTTCTTGGGGACCTTGTCTGTGCTCTCACGGCGCTTGGCTTCGTTGCCAGGACTGCTGGTTTCGTCTTCGTCATCGGGGTGGCTGCGCTTCTCGTTGCCCTCCTGCTCTGCCGACTCGGACCTTTCGGTGGGGGCATCAGGGAGGTCACCGATCAACTTTGGGTTTTCGTCGCCATTGCCAGCAAAGGAAAAGTCGAAGCTAGAGTCGCCGAAGTCGTAGTCGTAATTGTCGAGAAAGGGACTATCCTGGAAGCCCTGGCCCTGGGGCGCCTTGGACTGCATGGGAGAATTCTGGAAGGAAGTCGGCGAGAGAGACAGAGAATTGGGAGCGTTGGAGGCCGCGGCCTGCTGCTGTTGCTTGTTGGAGTTGAGGGCGGCGAAGAGCAGACTCTGCTGTTGCGGGGTCAAGAGGAAGTTCGGTGGCAAGCCGCCGCTAGTGCCGGTTGAAGCCATCGCGGAGGGTTTGGGCGGCGACGAGGGGAAGTGTATATGAGGGGGAGATAACCGCAGGCCGTGGCGAGGGAGGCCAAGGGTCGAGGCGGAAGATGAGGGTGGAATATCAAAGAGCACACTCTCTATTCTTCGGAGGCTCGGGGAGGGGCGGCCAGTGCAGCGGCGTCGGAGCGAGCGGGCGCCAGCGCAGCAGTGGTAGATGGGATGATCGGATCAGGAAGCAAATGGGGTGATGGAGAAAGAAAGATCGGAATCCGGAGAGGCCAGGAACACAGAGGAAATTGGCCTTGGCGAGCGAGGTTGCGAGGGGATTGGTGATGCGAGTGGCCAAGGTGGATGATGGATGATGAAATGACGGAGAGGCTCAGGTCTCCGGCGCAGGTCAGTGGACGTGGGTGTGTGGCAGGGGAAGGGGACCCGTGAGTTTACAGTGAGCGTTCCACTGTACCGGATTGGAACAGCCACTGTAGGTACGTAGGCCGGGCCAGGGCTGGGGCAGTCGGCAGGTTCCTGAGCAGCAGACCGGGTGCCGGGTGGGCGTGGGCGCGGGTGCTGGGACTGTGACTGGCTGGATGCCGAGGAGGGTGGGGGTCTCAGTCGGACGGAGCGAGACGGTATGACTGGGTATGACTGGGGAGCGCAAATTTGTTGCTGCCTGAGTCAGAAAAACGGCTTCTAGTTGATTCTGCGCTGCGCTGGGGGAGGTTGGAAGGGCGAAAAGGCGGTTGCTCTGGTGTGCTCGCAGCGAGGTGGAGGCGATGGAAAAGAGGCACAACCATTGTCAATTTGTCAGCCGGAGCGATTGGGCCCGTCATCAACGCACGATCCATCTTTGGAATCATTCGCACACCCCGCCCCCTCCTTGTCCACCACTCAGCTTGCAACCTGACGTACTGTGCTCACTGCTCACTGCAGCAGCTTCGTTCACGTTCTCGGCCTCTGTCTCAGCCAGGGTCCTGAAGAATGCAGCCGAGACAGCGTGCACTGTGGTCCTGCACTTACCTGCACGCACCAAAAACGCACCTCAGCTTCATGCGTTAACCCCGCGCAGCACATGCCACTCCCCCTCACTCATTCGTCAGTTACTCTCCCACCGACACACTCTCCACACTGTCGGTTGCGTCGGCCCTTTGAATTGAGTCGCGCTCTATTAATGTAGTCCGCGCCCTTGGGCAGCCCTGTTTGGATTCCAGGCCTTCTCGCCCTTTTTCACTCTGCCTGTCTCGCCAGTCGGGGGCCAAAGGGGGCAAAAGTGTACAGGAAAAGAACAGAAAACAACCTCGTGTCCCTGAAGGCATTCAGTGTACTTAACGTATCCTCTTCTGTTCTTTTCTTTTCTTTTTCTTCTCTTTCTCCAGCACACTGATCAACAGAGCACCCGGACCTATGACGTACCTCTCTACAACTAGCCTTTGCCCAATGGCTCCGACACTTATCGGCTCGGTACCTCGATCTCGACCCAAATACGCTCTCTGGCGTGGCAGTTAACGTGCGCCATCACCGCCCCATGCGGACCCGATTGCGTTTACTCCGGAGGACTGGCCAACCTGATCTGACTGGCCTAAGCACTACAACTGACCCGTGCGTGTTCGTAATCGCCCAACCCCCTCGACAGGCGAGTGCCTCTGCTGCACTACTACCACCGTCGCCCACCAACTTTGATAGCTCCTTTATCTCCGAACCGCCTCCCGAACTACCAGGTTGCTTCCCCGCCTTACCGGACTTAGCTCACACGTCGGATTTCGCCACTCTATGCATAGCACGCTATCGGCAACGACCAATGGGCACTTCGCCGAGGCATTACCCATTCATGTTCCCTTACCTTGATTCTGACTCCTCGTTGATCCGAACATCCCATACTCTTTACTGCCCCCCACCCACTATGTTTTTCCGAAACAGGTAACTTCGCCAATTTCACCGAACGTGAACGTTTTCCCGCTCGACCGTAATGTTGTTGTAAAATTGATGAGGCCTGCCACGCCAATCGGACGCCCATCGTTTTTGAATGCGCTTGTGTACAAGAACCGATGGCACTATGCGAATCTACTCGACTTAATCAGTCTCCGAGTCTCGATCTGCGAAAGATATCTGCCAGAAGGAACAAATACCCGAAGACGTAGTATTATGGAGTAATTCTCAACAAGACAATCGAAATCAAAGAAGAAGATTTTTAAATGTTGAGTTGTTTCAACCAGGGTTGTCAAGTTGTAAGAATCTATTCATTCTCATTCAAGCTTCTATACGGCTATTTCCAGCGCTCGAGCTAGTGTTGTGCATCCCACTACCTCATTGGCTATGAATTGGTTAAAATATTCTCACTTTCTGTTCCACTATCTTCTCGACTGATACCTTTTTTTTAATTCAAGCTTTTTTTTTTTCTACATCGGTAGCGGGCGATGAAAGCGGATACGATTTTGTGGGGATGTCATGCATGTATCAAACTGTCCAATGGTATTATACCATCCCTGTCATCATCGTTCTCCTCCGCGATCTTTGGTGCAAGAGCTCGTTTCAGATGCATCTGAAAAAGAAAATCTTTCAAGTCACGAATTAGTTCTAACGCATATCATGTTTTGCTTTCATCTACACTTCAATTGATCACGTTGAGATGCACAAGATAAACAGTAGTGATTTCAGAAACATATGCAATTATGTTGGCAGCTTAGACCTAGGAGCCGATTCTATGCTATTATGTCTGTATAGTTTCCTTCAACGCCGATCCTTGTCATTGTCGTGTTCGATTTGGTCGTTTAGTTCTTGGCGATGTTCTTGTGGACATCAGCCTTGTTCTCGTGAGTCTCCTGGTCGATCTTGTCACCAAGGGCATCCTTGGCGGCAGTGAGGCTAATATTTGTGTTAGTGTTTACTCGAGAACATGCTAGGAGATATCGAACTCACCGAGTGCCGACGGGGGCATTGGAGTCCTTGGCAACCTCCTTGTTGCCCTCCTTGCTGACAGCGGAGACAGCGCCCTGAACGGACTCAGAGACGTACTTGGCACCCTGCTTGAGAGACTCCATTGTGAAGGTAGTGGTTGTTGGTGTGAGGGGTTGTAAGAGGTGTTTGTGTTGGTTGTTTGTTTGAGATTGTTGTTGTGATGTGATGATGATGAAAGAATTATTCAAGGGGGGACATCTTGGGGTTTATATAGATAACTTGAGCCTGCGAGCCTTCACATGAATCTCGTGAGGCCCTCCATACGGTCTCAGCTCGGCGTCTGTCGCCCTTTGCCATGTATTGTACTGCTTGGTAGTGAGACACGCACAAAATCACTGCCTTTGGGTGCATCCCCCTATCTTGCGGAACTTGATACTACGATTTTGGAAATAAAACCAAAAAGTGGTGACGTCAGAAAAGATTTCCGTCGCAGACAAGAAGGGCCTTCGACGTCATGATACCCCACGATGGTGGCTCCCGGGATGGCCCCGAAGCCGCCCAGGGGAGCTGGCTAGGAGCTGTGGATTGGTTTGCGCCCTGAGCTTACCGTGTCAGGCACGAGCTTGAGACATTCTTTGGTGCCACGATTGGATGCCTTCATTAATCCAAGTCCGGACACGTGCAGGAGAGTTGATGAGGTTGCGGCTAACAATCGAACTAGAGGTCCCACCACTGTCTGGGGTTTGTGTGATTGGCCCAATAAAGCTCCGAGCAACGCACGATGACAACATGACTCTCGCCATGGCTTGCATGCGTCCAACAACGGCCAAAATTGATCTTTGCTTCGCCCGTGATTTTACGATCTGTTGGCTTATGCCCGATATCAAAGATTAGTAGAATCGATCGCTTGCATTGGAATTTGATGTGCTGACGTGGTCATTGAGAGCTGCAAAGAATGTTGGGAAAAGCCTGGTGTTCCAATGCACATGTTAGGGCTTGTTCTTCTAAGCGGAATGAATGTTCAAACTCTCAGGGTCCTCGTGGTCCCAGGTCCCTGAAGGGTCTCATGGCGATCATGCCCACCCTCCCTGTGCTTAATCCTTCTTGTGCAGCTCGAAATATGGATCCTCCGAAGAGCACGGCTTTCTTTTTGCCAACATCTCTGCACCCCAAGAGTATATTGACAGAGGAGTTCCAAGATTGATGTGTGAATTTCAGCTCACAAGTTGCGTAGGCTTGTTTAGAGCCTGGCCTTGCTGAAAGCCTGCCTGTCCAAATTATGGGCAGATTCTTGAGTCAAAGACAAAATTATACTAATTAATAAACCACATCTATCCAACAAGGAAACTGAAGAGGAGGGATTGTGGATGAATCCATCCTGCAATAAGGGGACAGACGTGTTGGTGTAGGAAAGAAAGCTCCAATGCGGCAGTGATGGATAATCCGGAAACGAAAACACCAACATCGTCGATTCATGACTACCCATATTTAACATCGCATGATCTAGGCAATCGTATGCTGAATGCAAGACTTTGTTTGGTATTGTAGATGCAAACGGACTGGCGGCTGCTGGTTTTATCAAGAGCTGTCACCGTGCACGTGACCGTGGCCCGTGCCTATGCCCCACCTACCCCGCTGCCCACGTATCAGGAGGTGAGGCTCCGAGTCGGCCAACTCTCGCAGCCAAGGGAGACGACGACGACATATTCGCCAACCTCAGCGCTCTCTCGAAGATCATACGCCGGGCCGAGTTTTATCTGGTACGGGGGGTCTAGAGGGACAGAGACGACTCACAATAACACTTTGTTGATCTTAATAACTGGCCGTCATGGATCTTGCCTACGACCACATCAATCAAGACGCCTATGCTAAGAAGGACGATTCCAAAGAGGACTCCAAGCCTGAGCAGAGCAGCTCTACCCTGAACGATGATTTTCAGGAGGCTTACAAGGCCTTCTCCAACAGTCCATGGGGCGCCAGGCTTGGTGGCTTCTTCGGTAGCGTGGTCAAGCAGGTATGCTCATCTCATGTCAAAAACTCTGGATTTCTCTAACATGACTAGGGAGGTGAATTCGCCACTCAAGCCCAGAAGGAGCTTGCAGAGGTAGGAGAGGATGCGTCCAAGGGGTTTTCAGAGATCCGCACATCCCTGATCAATCAGACGCGGAATCTCACACTGAACTCGGCTGTTGCGGCCTCAAGCTCCAAGGAGGCAGAAGACGGGCAGTCCACGCCAACAGCGACGCGGAGTGTAGAGGATGAGTCGGAACAGTCCAGCACGGTTCTCTCTCGTCTTCGTACAGAGGCCACAAAGCGTCTCAAGGATATCCAGCAAGCCGAAGATGCCGCTGATGAGGCTCTACTCCGATTTGGCTCCAACATTCGTGACTATCTCCGCGATGCTATTACTATTGCCCCCCCTCAGGAAAATGACCAAAGTAACACTGTCCTCTTCGAGAGCAAGGATGCCCAAGGAAAGCGGGTCATTCATGCTTCAAGATTCGATGCTCAACTACATGTGATACACACCTCGACTGAGAGCTTTTCGAAGGATCCCTCGGGTCCCGAGTTTGAGTCATGGGCAAAGAGCTTTGACGTTGACAAGAAGACACCCGACATCAACAACGATTTGCAAAAATATCCTGATTTGAGGTCCACTATGGAGAAGCTAGTTCCTGATCAAATTCCCTACGCCGATTTCTGGACGCGCTACTACTTCCTTCGTCACGGTATCGAGACTGCGGAAGCCAGGCGAAGAGATTTGCTCAAGGGTAAGTTGCTACCGTGTGGCTTGAACATGCCTTTACTAATGAATTCATAGCCGCCTCCGCTGAGGACGAAGTTGGCTGGGATGACGATTCTGAGGACGAGGAGGAGGAAGAGGAGGAGGAAGATGAAGAGGAGGACGATGACGACGACGACGATGACGACGACGATGATGACGATGACTCCGATTCCGACGAATCCACCACCCCAGCTAAGCCTACCAAGACTGCTTCGGCGGCATCGTCTACCACCATTCACCCACCCAAGGAAGGTCTCCTGAAGCCGGCCGAATCGCGCAAGTCGAATGATGAAAAGTCACAGGCCGACAGCGAAGCTAGCTACGATGTTGTCGGTGCAGCATCCGGCAAGACGACCCAAACCCCAAACAGTCCCAAGGACTCCAAGAAGAGCGATGAAGATAGCGACGATGACTGGGAGTAGATACTAAGCGAGATCGATGAGCTGGTGCATATGTGCGGGATGATTGGAGTGTTGTTCGTCCAGCAGTTTGGCGTTCGGTTCTGTAACAACCCAACCTGGCAGTTTGAAATAGCCGTGTGACTTGTATCTTTGTTTTTGGGTATTAATACCAGGCGCTCATCTGATTTATTGGCCTGTCATGCGTCGCCAACTAATACGTGGGGCCCCCCAGCCTTTACCTCTTCTTCTTGGTGACCATGGTAAATCCATCCTCGTCGACCTGAGGTTCCTCCTTTTGCTTGGGTACAGGGGGAGCGTCATCCATCCTAACATCGGCACCACCTGCATCCTCATCATCATCCTCGTCGTCGCTCTCCCAGTCAGTGTCCTGGTCGGGGTCCTCGGCCTTTTTGAACATGCCATCAACCTTGGCACCCTTGAGGTTGGACCATCGGGTTCTCAGGGCCTCAACGTCCTCGAACTGGCCAATAGAGCATCCATTGCGGGCTTTGAGGATATTTCCTGCGACCTCGGTGGCGGAATCGTCGTCGACGTTGACCTCAAACTCGTCCACCATGACCTGCAGCAAAACTTCTTCGACATCAATAAGATCAGGCTCCTCGGGGGCCTTGGCGGGCGGGTTGTCGACAAATTCGGGGAATAGGTCAACGATGGCGCCGGCGAACCAGTCACGCTTGTCCTCGGAGTCGGGACCGCCCCATTGGTTGGAAACGGAGAGGGTGAGGGCAGGCCATAGGTGGAGAGCGTAGGCGACGGCCTGCTCAAAGTTGGACTGACGAGTAGCTAGAAGGAAGCGTGCATGTTAGCAAGTTGTTGCCTTTAATAAAAATAATTCTAAGAAATTTGCGAGAAAACTACGTACCTGCCGGAGGGAGCTGCTCAGACTCTGTAGACGCCATGGCTGAGGAAGGTTGGCGGGGTGTGGAGGGGTTTGGAGGGGCAATTTGGAGAGATGCGAGCAGCCAGTGCACAAAAATTTTTGGTGTTTATTCCCAGCACACACAATTCATCCGCGTCCACATCCACACCCACATCCACTCATACGCTCTCTCGATCCCCACGCTCCACATTAAACAAGGGAGCCCGAAAATTGGAACCCCGTCTCGAATTAGGTCGCACGGACCATGCATTCTTCACTGACACTGCATGCGGAATGCGGATCTTGGGTCTTGGGTCGCTCCCCTTGCCCATTTCAGGGGTCTGACGACGGCTCAGCGTGGTACGTAGCCGCCAATTTACTGGATTTCTGGGCTGTTTTGCGTAGGACACATGACATCATGGCAACCCCTAGCTACCTACACCACTCGACCCAACTTGGCACTCAGGCGTTGTTAAGGTTCCAGATGGACATTTATGTCAGACCAATCCCTTCGACACCTCCAACCTCCTGAAGCTAGCCTTCTTGATGAAGATATCTTGACTCGTTCAACCGTACGGCTCGCGCCTGTCGCAAGCTGAGCTCAGCCATGAACCTCTTCAACACAACGTCCGTCTCCTTGGCCGTCACGCCCACTGTGGTGTCGACCCTGTTCTCTCATGTATGTTGTAAACGTCCACGCCAATCAGACTTTCTGTCTCCCGGCACTCTCCTCTCAATACCTCCTCACCTTGCCCGTCGTCTAATCAGCCTGCCACTCTCAGTATCTCAACAGGAAGCCTCTCAAGCAGCGTCCCACGGCTCATCTGTCGTATGACGAGGGTCTCCATCTCATCCGGTCCTTCCTTGATTTCGCCTCGCACCACACGGTTGAGGATCTCCAGGCATTTACCGCCCAGTGGGTGCCACACCCTCAATGGGTCAAGATCGAAGATGTTACAATCCCCGACGAGGAGTTGACTCGCGCCGCCGAGGTGCTGCACGCTCAACTCGGCGAAGATGGCCTGCGGCAGGTTGGAGGGTCCAAGTGGTGGCAGTGGCGCAAGCCCAAGAGCCCCCTGGAGGCCGAGTGGATTGAGATGCGCTCCGATGCCCACGAGCGGAAGCGAAATGGTGACAAATGCAGGCGCGTCATGATGTACATCCACGGAGGCGCGTACTTCTTTGGTAGCGTTGACGAGCATCGCTATCAGATGCAGCGACATGCCCGCAAGCTCAAAGCTCGGGTCTTTGCCCCGCGATATCGACTTGCGCCCCAATTCCCCTTTCCATGTGGCCTACAAGACTGCATTGCCGCCTACCTTTACATGTTGACTGTCCAGCCCCCAGAAACTATTGTGTTGGCTGGAGACTCCGCTGGAGCAGGTATGGTTGTATCGCTGCTATGTGTGCTGAGAGACCAAGGTCTCCCGCTGCCCGCTGGCGCCATACTAATCAGTCCTTGGGTTGACTTGACACATTCATTCCCAAGTGTTTCGGGCCATGCGCCTATGGACTATATTCCACAAGCTGGCTTTCATCATAAACCTTCAAAAGCGTGGCCGCCTCCGAATGAGGATGATATCGCCATGCTGAGGGAGGAGGCTACTAAAAAGCTAGACGGCACCAAGAAAAAGCCCACAACTCCAGAGCTTAAGGAGAAGCAAAACCCTCCAGCAATCGAAAAGAATGACTCAAATATCTCGGACAACTCTAGGTTTAACTGGATCAATGGTGGTGTGCCCATCGACCCCGACAAACTACTATCGTGTGAAATCGATGGCACCATGGTGAAGCTCAAAGACCAGATCCAAGTAAGTCTCATTTACGCCAATCTTGACCAGAACTAATAGGACTAGATGTATACCACCAATGAAATGTTGGCACATCCACTGGTCAGTCCAGTCATGCAACCAACGCTCGGGGGGCTTCCACCAATGCTCATCATGGTGGGAGGCGGCGAGATTCTCCGCGATGAGCAAATCTACCTGGCGCACAAGTGTGCAAATCCTCAAAAATATGCCCTGCCAGATGAGGCCATGAACGAAAAGGCCAGAGAATTGCTCGCTAAATATCCACCAACCGATGTACAGCTTCAGGTGTGGGACGATCTTTGCCATGTCGCCCCAACACTCAGTTTCACCCGTCCCGCCAAGTACATGTATAGATCTATCGCCCAGTTTGGCGCCTGGGCACTTGCAAGGGCCCAAAAGCGTGGGATCGAGATCCTCGATGATGATGCGATTTCGGTCATATCTAGTTCTGGTTCGGATACTTCCAACCAGCAAGATGCAGAGAAAAAAGTAAAGACGGAAGAGGCAAAGTCGATTGGAACGGGCCAAGTTGGGAGGGCAGGAGACCCTCTACCTGCATTTGACAACCACATGATTCGACAAAGAGTAACACGACATGGTGCTACCTTGGCACTTGACACTGAAGACGAACTCCCGGCTTGTTGCGTGCAAGCGAATTCCGTTGGTATTGTCAAAGAACCTACCGTGAAAAAGTGGCTGGAAAAGAAGAAGCAGTGGGATCAACGCTATGCTAGCACAAAAGCCAAGGTTCACAAGAAGATTGTCGAAGACATGGTGGCAGGCTACCATGAATTCGGCTCAGGCGAGTGCCCACCTTCTTCAGCCCTGGCTGGCCGAAGGCGAGTCGACTCAGAGCTGGTCGAAGGCAAGAGACGCAAGAGCCTGGGCTTGGCCATCTGGTCTCTCTGGGGCTCTAAGCATGACGAGATGACAGTTGTGCGGGAGAAGAAGGCAGAAAAGACCGACGAGCCAGTTGAGGTGCGAGTTGCTACACCAGCCGAGGGCCAAGGCGCTCGCGAATTCTCCGAGATTGAAAACCAGGACAACCCTGGCTTCCTTGATGCCAACTCACGGAGACGATCTCATCACAAGGTGGTCACAGATGAGAATCAGACGGGAAGCCAACCGTTAGACGATGGGCTAGATGACAACACGCCGGTTGCCCAACTCATTGAGATGAGACGCGACAAAGAAGCTCATGCCCCTGGTCTCCTAAGCCCAGACTATGTTCCTGAAACCGGAGCAGCGGGCAAGCGCCCGTTCCTCGATGGCATTGCCTTGCCATTCAGCCTCAACAAGGAGGCAGACACGGCAAGCATGATGACGTTGCACTCCCATGTGATGCCGTCGCGGCCAATGAGCCCAAGTGGCTTTGGCGACGAGGATGATGAGTCGGGGAAGCAGAATGGGCACACTAAAGAGGAGGAGAAATCAGCAGCGGCCGAGGATATCCCAGTCATAAAGACGGTCGAGTAAAACATGTAATATCAACATATTCGGGTAATTGGTTCAAGTTTGCGATAAACGTCATATGGAGCGTATCGGGTTCACAGCACAACATCACAACAATCGTTAGTATTTTAATTTGTATGTATGTAGCAATCGCGTGTTGCAAGTTCAATTTCATCATCCAACAAGATTCATTGAGTTTTTGAGATTGTGAGTACATTATCATACATGGTGGTACATTGTACAAGGGTATATACAGCCATGCCAGAGGCTCCCAACCTCTAGCCTAGGGAAGCACGGTGGCTCCCCTGCTCATCATCCTTTTTTATCCTTCAGAGAGCTTCATACTCGTTGATCGTGGGTCGTATGGTTCGAGGTTCGTTTAATCCACACCGTTGAATCGCTTCCACTGCTCGACGTAGAACTGAGGGTCCTGGGGACCCCTCTGCAGGCCCTGGTAGTCACCCTTTTGGACCTTGATTTCCCGGCTCACAAAGGGCGAGAGCTGCAGTCCGTGGTGTTAGCACGTCAAGAACCCCTCCATCGTCTCAGCAGCCTCCATGGGCACCCACCTTGAAGTCCTTCAGGTTCTGCGGCACGACGTACGTCCGCACCTTGTCCCACTCGATAACGTAGCCTCCGTACTTGGTGTGGCGACCCATGGATCCGGTGCGGTTACCCTTGTAGAAGCCGCGGCCGACATCCTTGGTGGTGAGCTTCAGGTGTCGGTAGCGGCCGACGGAGAGGACTTGCGTAGGTCTCATTGTGGGCGAATTGGCCTCAGCGCATTACCGGTCGGGGGGAGTCGTGAGAGGGGGTTGCCGGTCGGCGGGTGGCGGGAAGGGAAATTGAGAGG
>NAGG01001008.1:0-15836 GCA_003031705.1 Calonectria naviculata | reverse complement strand
TTTTTTTTTTTTTTTTTTTACGAATTAATAATTTGCTTGTCAATGATGTCACCCCCTAGCTTGCGCCTCCTTGACAAGCATCTTGGCAACTGCGTCTCTTTTCTGGCGTTGCCCCCTCGATCCATCCCGTCAGGCACACTTTTCCTTCTCTACCCTTCTGCGCCACCATCTCGTCGCGTAAGCCGCCAACCGTTCACGCCACGCCCGCGACCACAAGCAACTTTGCTCCACTGCTGAGCAAGGCGTCCTGCGTGCCGAATTACGGTTTTCTGCCTTTGAATCTCCAAGCCTCGCAGACACGTACTCGCTTGTCCTAAAAACCCTCGTTTTTGGGGCCTTGTTAATTGTCATCTGCTGGTCAGGTGCTCAATTACCTACTCCGTACTTGGCAACAACTCGGCGGGTGGGTGACGTTGAGCTGCGGCGCCCCCGGGCCCTAGCGATTAGTGGCCGGGTACCGGTGCCCCGTTATGTCCGAGAGTCCGCTGCGTTTAGTAAAAGCGTCATCGTCGCCATTGACGCAACGACTGGGTCTCCACTCAGCTTGGGAAGACCGCAAGTGATTCTGATATTAAACAAGCTTGTTTTTCGGTCAATATCGCATTTGCTATTCCTTCTCTTTTACCTCTTGCATATCCGACTGTACCTCCACCCTTGCTCAACTGCGAGCCTTATTACCCGATCCGACAAATCAACAACACCATACTCGCTCGATAGCTCGACTCTTGCTCAAGTTGTGCTAGCAATGGCCATCCGCGGCATAATATCTTACTGGGTAAGGTTCACCCTATTTCATCGAGCCTGCATCAACTAACGGAACCCTACAGGTTCTTCCCATCATCTCAGGCCTAGTATGGATGGGCATGCTCCTGGGCATGCTCCTCTCCTGGATAATCGACGACCATGCCAGACGTTTAAGCACAATGTCCCAAAGTGCAGACATCGCCTACATCAGTAATATTGGTGCCGACCGCTTACGACCTCTGTTTATTGCTGGTTGCGTCCTCACTGCAGTTTTCCTCGATGCTGCCTTCATCGCCGAGCGCTGGTTGCGCCATAATGGTCGTCTCCTTCCTAACTCATCAATCAGCGAGAAAGTACTCTCGATTCTGAGTCTTGTATTTGCAACAGTGGGCACTGTTGGCCTGATTTGCCTGTCCATCTTTGAGACTGGTGCCCACAAACGGCTGCATAATACATTTTTGGGTCTATTTATTGGTGGTTACTTGTTTTCTGCCGTCTGTCTCTGCTGGGAATACCAGCGCATGGGGATAAAGAACCGGGACCACAGAAAACTGCGTCTCTCATTCTGGGTGAAACTTGTATTCATCCTTGTCGAGCTCTCCCTCATAATTGTGTTTGGCGTTTGCGCAAAGACGAAGCACCGTAATCCTGCAGCCGTTTTTGAGTGGATTATTTCATTTGTCTTCTCCTTCTACGCCTTTTCTTTCGCCATCGATCTGTATCCGGCAGTACATACCAGAAACCGAGACTCGAGATATACCAGACGTATCTACGAGAAACCACGAGAGGGCAGCACCAGCAACGAGTCTCGGAATGACTCCCAACAGCGTGATGCTCAGGTGGTATAAACCATATCATCTTTATCAATCCTATTGTTTCATTGTATATCTTGTATAAGCGAAGTTCTTTTTTTTATTTTTTATAGCATGAATTGGGTCAGGTATCTCGTATGCGAGGCGTTGATACCCCGCGGGTCATGGTTTGGGTAGGCGTTTTGGAGCATTGAAGCATGGGAGATAAAAGACGGTTTCATCCGTAGACACTACCCTTAGACTATATTGCCAATACAAATGAGATGTGTGGATGCAGACTCAAAAGTACATGGATTCCCTGATTTCTTGTGTGCTTGTGCAGTTGTGAGGCCGGCGTATAGTGAACTGCAAATATTCCAAAGATAGTCACAAAGAATCTGTACGATCTATCGCTCGGGAACGCACACCAGGATACCGTCTCGAAGTATGGTGCCTCTATTTATGATAAAGATGCAACTTAGTCAACAAACCATATCTGGTCCTCTGGTAGTTCCTTTAGTAGAATATCATGAGAAAATTGTTTCGGAATCATCGCCCATAAATATTCCCTCATTTCAGAGCCAAATGATGCCTCCACAGCTTCCACGAATCGGGGTGTCGTGTCCCAAAACGCGATGCAAACTTCCTTCATTCTCTCTCTCATTTGCTCCATCATCATCCCGAACAGTGCTCCCTTGCTCTCCTGACCTCTAAGATCTTGTAACTTTAATGTCAGCGAATCTTGTGCAAGCTCGCCCGCAAGATGACGTAGCCCTTCGACCATAATCACTTCTGCATTGCTCACTTGGTCAATAACAACGGGCCTGAATGAGTGGACGTGGAGCGCTCCATCTTCCTCCAACTCATTGTCTTGGATATGAACTAGCACACTCTGCCGCATCGACTGGGCATGCTCTGTAATACTGTTGTCCATTCGTAACTTGTCGAAAATAAGCGCCGGCCCTTGCCCGTGCAAGCTATTGCAGAGTCGGGTTTCAGTGTGAAACTGCTCCTCTGGTCTTTCTTTTGAACATGTTGTCTCCTGAGTCCTCAAAAGCTCCGCATCTACCATACGAAACCATTTCCCCGTAGATTCTTGTTTAAGATAAATGATATCCTCTCGAGGAAGTGTTATGCCTTCCCATGGATGAAGCGGGACTTTTGGATCCAGAGGCCGGACACGTAGCTGCGCTCCGCCGAAACGAACGCGAAGTCCAAGTGGTGTCGGAATGCCAAGATCAGAGGGCTGCATGCCGCGCATGTCGAAGCGCATTGCTCTGGTGTTGGCATCAATTGTGGATTCGAACGACGAACTGAGTAGAGAAAGCGGAGCCCAGCGCAGGCCCGGAGTTTGGACAGGATTGTCTTCAGTGAAAATTATTCGAGGAGGAATACCTCCATAGCGATCTGCGATTTGCTGCCAGACTAGTGCCATTCTGCCACTGCGAGTTGGCACTTCTGCTATGGTATTCATGTCGAGAGAAAGGAGTGTCGCGAGACAAAGTGGTTCGTCACTGGGAACAGTGACGCTTCTAAAATAGAGAGCCCATTGCGTTTGCCAGAGGCGAATTTGGATATTATTGGTGAAAATTCTACCGCTTCCTTTGTTTCCCATATCAACCCGGAAGTCATGTATTTGTTGAAGCTGTTGGATTTAGTTTATGCAAAATTATACGCCCAATCATACGATTTCCTTACCTCCCTGTGAACATCTTCAGATATTTGGAACATTCGGGCATCAGCTTCAGCGGCTTCTTCTAGTTTCCGATACAGGTCGTAATCACAAATTGCACGATCTGCGAACTGAAAGCAGAGGGACTTGGACAGTGCGCCTTCTTCTCAAGCGTTAAAACTTGTGTTACTATGTATGATAGAAGCAATACATACCCTGCAAAGTCCAAAGTCTCCTCATCCAGGATGATGTACCAAAGATCCGAAGTAATGCTTCGGCTGGAGAAACATCTGAATTGAATTGAGAGATTGATGAATCCAAGACTAAAACGTGGGTTGCATCTCGATACACATCCGCAATCTTTTTAAGGGCGGCTAATTTTCCTGGCAATTCAGTTGGACAACAGAGTGTATCTATCCAAAGCCGGTAGGTTTGGAAAGTATTCGATGAATCTTCCTCTGGCTCCATGATACGCTCAAGTTCAGATAAAAGTGTCTTGAGGTATTTTACTTGGCATTGTTGAATTGAATTCCTTTTTGGGTTGCCGAGGCCGTCCGCCCATACCTAAACATTTTAGCAACAAATTGAAGACTGTCAGCACAAATAGACACGGGGCATACATGAGAAAGTGCAACGAATCTGGATCCCGAAGCCTTCTCCTCAACAGCAAGCGTAACACTTCCGTCATCTTGTGAAACAAAACGCAGAATCGGATAAGATGTAGTCTCTCGTAGTATCCTCTGCACCTCGTCAATTAAAATATCGTATTCAGGGCACATGCAGCCGTTCTCGGTATGCGACAGCTTGTACGTTTCCATATCAATGTGAAGAGCTCTGCAACTGGTGTTTGTACATGCCGAATGGTCGCCACGTCTCGGCCCCCTGTCCAATCTGGAAAGTGAGCAGACACTCACCAGCCCTTGGTACGTGTTTAAAACGCGTTCTACTTCACTTGGACACCAACCAGAGTTGATCATATTGATCTTCAGCACTGAATTGCGTCGGTTATATTCCGAACCCCATGGAATTGCTGCCTGATTCAGTTGTAAATTGGTGAAATGAGACCTTTTTGCTATTTGTCTGCAACACGCCCTTGTTGCGGCTGATATAAGCTCACCCACCGCTGAGATTGAAAGGAGTATTTGGTCATTGAACTCGCCGTGGATGTTACCTATCATGCGGAATGCGAACACTAGGCACTCTTTGAAGTGATCCATCAGGCCTAGAGTGAATGAGTTTGCTTCCATCATGGTTTTCATGATGGAATCAAGTATTTCAAGCACCGCCAAACCATTAAGGTATGCATCGCACCCTTCCACAACGATTAGCTTTTGGTATTGTTGTTCTCGATAGAGCTTTAAATCGGCCTCTGCGAGGCTAGGAGATTGCGCTGGTCCTTCATTGAGACCGCAGAATTCGGCGATAAGCCCAATATAAAACCACGCAAGATAGAAACTCTCATTCTCCTGTTTAGCGCCTGGATATAACCTCTCTGAGTAGGGAATGTGAAGATCTGGGGTTGGTTTTCGCAAGACGAATGGAACCTTTCTGAGAAGTTTTTTACGATTTGCGAATGTGAGAAATGGCCCGTAGTCCCATCTCAATCCATCAACAAACGGTGTTTTCGGAAAGGGGCCCGAAGACCCGACAACGGCGAGGATATCCATTTAGCGGCTGACAGTATTAGAGAGGATCAATAAACACAAGCGAAGAAGCGTGAGGTCAGTGGCATAGGCCGAACAATGTACTATCCTGCTAGATCTTTGTGTGAAACCTGACGAGATATTTCGTGCTTGCCCCGCCCTTGTTCGATGGTCTTGGCCTTGTCGTGTTCCGTGCGATCTTGGAGCCTAGTACGAATACGGACACTCAGCTACGAGCGAGCGAGTCACGAGTTGGGCCACATCTAACTTGACGGTATATGTAAGTAAGAATTTAAAGAGAGTGTCCTGGGTCATTCTTTCTCGCTGGAATTAAATAGATGACACGACAAAAATGAAAAATGACGGGGACCGAGGTGATTGGTTTGTTTTCATTTCAAAATTATACATCAAGGAATAGCATTTCCTAAAACCAAAGTTGATTTACCTGTTATGCAATCTAGGTTTATTTTATTTTCCTAGGGTGTATCCGTATTCGTTCCTGTTGGTGAAGCAGGACGCCTGGGCCTAATTTTAGCCAAGTTGCTGGATGAGCACTAATCAGATCTTGGGTCTTTTGATAGCACATATTTCGCGGGTTCAAATAAAGATGAAGGGAAACAGGTGGTTGAAATTTGTGTGATCCTCAGGGGATATTTCATGGTCAAGTATTTAACCGCGTCTTTTTGATCTCATCTCGTCGCAACTGAATGAGCTTTGGCAAACGGAGTGATGACCAGCTGTTCTTCAACATAACCTATTCTATTTGTTAACGGATAACCCGGAAATGGTGTATTTTATAAGTTTAATCTTAAATGAGGTAACAAGCGCCGATGGCATCGAAACACATGTTCATGACCAGTGTTTTCTTTCAACAACATACGACAGAGCCGGAAACGACTAGTAACAAAGCAGCAGTTTTGGGGACTGACAGGATGCTTCACATGTGCATGAGTTGAATTTAAAGTATGTTGAGTGGGTCTACCTCGGTCTTGACCTGAATTCACCGACGGGGTTATTATAATAAGCCCTGGCGTTTGTCAGAGCAGAGAGCGGAATTAGCAGTTGCAGGCTTAAGCTTGTCATAGTGCCCCCACCGCACACTTATCATACCCTCGAGCCATGTACGGGAATCGGCACCTACTCGGACCGATCGGCCGGTGTTAGGTCTCATGACATTGCGAAATGGAAGAACCATTGACATCACAAATGGCGCTGATAATAAAACCCACCTTTCCAGATCGAGATCTGCCGGCCTGCCAAGCAACAGGGTTGGGATTTTCTTTTAACTTTAGCTTCAACTCTCCTTTTTCTTAAATACGAAAAACATGTGCCACTTGCTACCGCGACCTACATAGAGGAAGGGCAGGGAACAATGGCCTCAACGCCCCCAAATCCACCGACGGGAAAGGCACCGCGTGCCCTAGCTTGCGAGCTTTGCAGACGCCGCAAGGTGAAATGCGACCATAATAGCCCATGCTCCAATTGTGTTTTGGTATAGTCTCCAGTATTTCCTAGCCTGCGAATGAGCATTGATCGTATCTTCCTCCAGCTCAACAGGCCCTGCGTTCCCACTCGCCCGGCACCCCCAGCCCGGAGGAAGAAAATCAAGGCGGAGCTGCAATCGAGACTGATGCATTTCGAGGCATTGCTCAAGCAGTTTGGAGATACAGGCATCGATGAGCCAATGCAAGCTGAGGGAACCAGCGCATCACGATCAGGAAGCGGACAACAGAGCATCCTCAGTCGGGGATCTGTTGGATATCTGATTGAACAGGACAAATCAACAACATATACAACAAGAACATTGTGGGCGCGGGTCCATGAAGAGGTAATTTGGACCAATCGTATTGTCTATCGAGAAGCTTGTTGACCAGACACTTTCTCATTTAGCTGCAAAGCATGCAAAGTCTTGTAACTACCGATTGCGAACCGCCGCCTTATTTAACACCACCTGACATTTATGAGTCTGCTTTCATCGATGGGTCTCCAACGGAACCCAGTGTAGAAAGTTTGCACCCGTCACCTCCCCAGATGTGGAATCTGTGGCAAGTGTTTTTGGTTCGAGTTCATCCATTGACCAAGGTTGTCCATGGACCGACTCTGCAAATGCTAGTCGAGGATTTGTCACGCAACCCTAACGGGCTTTCCTGGGATATGCAGGCGCTGATATTCTCGGTGTATGGTATTTCCACCACTTCTCTTACCGAGTCCGAATGCCAACAAATGCTCCAACGCTCGAAGGCAGATGCTCTTCAACAGTTTTCTGCCGGGTTGAGGATGGCCCTGCTTCAAGCGCAATTCCTCACGTTTCCTACTCTTTCTTCGCTCCAGGCACTGACACTGTACTTGGTAAGCCCTTGAAGTGGATGTATTAATCCCTTTGTTTAACTTTTAGTATAGATATCGCTCCAGGGACGATACAATAGAGATGCGAATTGGATTCTTAATGGCGTTTGCATACGAATTGCCCAAAAGATGGGCCTACATCAAGATGGGGAGCTTCTTGGATTATCGCCGTTCGAGTCAGAAATGCGAAGACGCGTTTGGTGGCAGATTATGCTCCTCGATGTAAGGTTTGCTAGGGCATCGGGGCTGGGTCTGACACTTCTCCCTCAAGCGGGTCATTGCAAGATGCCCATGAACCTGAATGATGCAGATCTTGACCCTAATGCGAGAGAGCCGTTCCAAGATCGAAACGGCCCAACGGAGATGATTGTTTGCTTGTTGTTTTACAAGCTAGGGCAGTTGTTGCTAGACGGACACAGTTGCCAGGAGCTTTTGACCTACAGCGAGATGGTTGTTACAGGATCCGACCCAGGAAACGAATTTCAGTCCCAGAAACTCCTAGACCTCGCTGAGCGCATTAGAGCCGGCCTTGACAGCATCATGGAAAGATTCTCCGACCCCTCGGCTGGCCCATTACACGAACTAGCGACGCATGTAAAACTTGTCATCAACGAAAGAGCCGACGTCTTAAGCCGCTCGCCATGCGACCAGCCAGAGTGGGGGTTTGAAATTCTTACGCCAAGCGACAATCTATTCAAACTCTCCGTTGTTGCCATTGAGCAGTATGTGAGGTATCGAGAGGCCTTGAGCAGCAAAGGCTTTCTATGGTCAACTTTAACAAGTTTCCACCACGACGTCTTCCTCTACATGGTGGTCCAGCTATGCATCCGAACCTCAGGGAGCTTGGTTGAAAGAGCTTGGGCACAGATACCCATAATCTACTCACGAAACTGCGATTTATTTGATTACGGCGAAACTACAAGTCTGGCCATGGCCAAGTATGTCTTAAAGGCCTGGAGAGTAAGGCGTAATGTATTGCGTCTGAGACTAGGGCGCTCTATCGATACCCCAGACTACATACAGAAACTTGAGACGACCATGCTGCAAAGTCAAATCTTACAAACTACGAGTCTCAGTTACACTGCCTCTTCCTGCTCAGACAATTGGCTTGCTAGATAGGTACAGCGTTATTATGCTACGATTCCAAGTTTCCCATTGTTCATTATGTATTAGATATTCTTCCCAGCTAGGTCATGTCTAGTCGCATGGACTTCAAGAACGGTGTTGGTCAGGAATAGTTTGCAATCGGAGTTCGGTGTTGAAAATGTGAGCGAGTATTTCGAACATGGAGGTCTGCAGAATTAGGAGACATCAGGAAAAGACTCCAGATTCTTAGTCTGCTGAATTCCTCCAATGTGACAGATTACGCACACGAAGGTGAGTTAGCCGGACATAAAAACATCAGCTCCGCGGAGTCCCAGCGCCCCCCTGGCCATTTGACACAGGGGGTCGTTTAGCGACCAATAGCTGAATACAGACTACATGGGGTTGGCAGCAGCGATCGGTGGAGTCGCACACATAAAAAACTGGTCTGCCACATCGTCTTGCCCAATGACTTGACCTTGGAATTCCGGGCATGGGATATCCTCAGATTGAGGCAGGCGATGGCAGTCGACGGCAGTCGGCATGGCCGAGGCGGACTAAATTTCCTCTGCCTATAATTGTTAGGAGGGTATTGCGCTACAAAGTCGGACAGTCGGGCTCAAAGTTTGGCCTGAATCCCGAAAGTCCGCGGACTCCGCGGACTCTTTCCTGCGACATGTCCGTCCCTCTGTCTGACCCTGACCTCTGGGCCCTTTTCTTTCTTTCAGTATCCGCCCAGGTTCCCGGGTCCATGGTAAGATGGCTCGTAAGTCACGGGTCATTTCGTGCCACTTTTGCAGGTCGCGAAAGCTGCGGTGCAACCGCCAGTTCCCCTGCTCGAACTGCACATCCCGCGGACTTGCGTGCCCCCCACCCACGCAGCGTCAAGCTGCCAAAGGGACGCCGCCGACCAAGAAGAACGATGAGATCCTAAACCGCTTGGAGAAATTAGAGGCTTTGCTGTCGTCCCAGGCTGCCCAGCAGTCGGCCCCAGTTGAGCCGCCCGTGTTGTCGCCCGACGCCACGTCGTACGGCTCTCCAGACCATCACGAACATCTCTCTCCCCGGCTTCAGACATTGATCCAAGATGCTGTCTCAATTAACAAGTCGTGTTTTGGCCCCCGAACGAAGGTACATTGGAGCCGTCAATTCTTCTTTTTTTTTTAATCTCTCCATTGACCGGACTCCTTCTAGGATTCGCTTCTGAATAATTTGATTATCCGCACATCCCCAATTAGGCCTACTACTCAACTGCACCCCCGTCTAAGTCACAATTCCACGACACCTGCGCATGCCCAACTGAAAGAGGCCCCCATATGTATTTTGTTGCCCAGCCGCGAGGAGGCCGAACTATTAATCTCAAAGTACATCAATGACCTCAGCTATACTCATCACATTATTCATGGCCCTTCATTACGGTCCTTGGTTACTGAAGTTTACGATCACCTTCAGCTGGGCTCTTACCAGGCCCCTCCAGGATCTCTTATCCTTCTGCTCTCTGTTTTTGCCTTCGTCGCTCACTCTTGGATTGCCGACGATGGGCTGTACTTGTTTTCTAATTTCAAAGAGGCAAATGCTCAGGCCATTGCCTGGATGACGGCAGCTTTCCAAGTGCTCGATGGCCCTCAGGTGTATTCTAAAACATCATTAGAATGTGTGCAGGGACTGACCCTTCTCGCCATCACCATCTTTGCTGTTGAAGCCATGACCACGCAAGCCTATTCTACGCTTTGTAGGGCAATAGCAATGGCACGGGACTTGGGTCTTCATCGCATTGATCACCATCAAGCTCGCACAAGCTCTGTGGAGCATCCTCGCTTCACTGGGATCAAGGCTGAAATTGGGCGAAGAGTTTGGTGGTTTCTCGCCATAGTTGATTGGTATGACTTTTGAGTGCCCTCGTTTCGTTCTCTTGAAGTTTGATCTAACATGCGCAGGATGCTTGCTACCTGTGCTGGCCCACAAGAAGGCACATACTCAATCAATCTACGTCATATGGCTGTGCGAAGGCCTCTCAACATCAATGACGAGGACCTTAAAGACGACGAAGAACCTGTATCCAGACCTTATGAGGAACCAACTTCAATGGGCTACTTCATCCACCGTCTTCGATTGGCCGAGGTCATGAGGGACTTGATTGACAAAACTACACTCGCTGGATTTGATACTCTCACTATGGGGTACGAGCGTGTTTTGGAAGTCGATGCCGCCATAACTCGTTTTCTAGACGAACTCCCGCAATATTTCATCGATACCCCTAATCAGGGCGCCCCGTTTGCGCCGAAATCTGGCTACCCTCCACGCATGGCCCTTCAGCGACATGCACTCATGCTCTTCGTTTATGGACAGCGGTGCAGATTGCATCTTCCATATTTTACTCGTGGAACGGTAGATTCGGCATATTCACACTCGCGAAAGGCAGCCATTGAGAATGCGCAACTCATTCTGAACCTTGAACGGAAACTAAGGATATGCGGATACGCCTTTTCACCTTCAAGATTCAAACTGGGCATGGTGGCCTTTGGCATTTTCATGGCTGTCTCTACACTAATATTTGATGTCTGCCTGGTTACTGAGGGTAATGAGAACGACCGCGGCATCAGGGAAGCAGAAGCAGCGCTAGCGTGGAAGATTCTCGAGGAGGCACAGTCGTATTCGCCGATCCTATCTGGGGGGATGGAGACGCTGCGAGAAGTCATGAGGAAGCACAAGGTGTCATTATCATCGGACACCGGGAATTGCGAACGGAGAGCAACAGCAACACATCAGCTGAGGAGCTTGCAGCCATCAGTGAACTACATGGTACCGGGAGGAGTGGAAGAAGGGATTGGTGCAAATATGCCTGTGTCGTTTAGTTCAGCGGAGCTCTCGGAGGGCTCGTTTCCGAGAATGGACTTGGAAGGGATTGATTGGGAGCCTCTGTCATGGTTTTTGGATGGACCATGTATCTAGTATTGTATAAGGAGGAGATTCGTTAATGTAGCAAATATTAATAAGGGCATGGTCGGGCGTTAACTTTTATCTTTCACGAGGCGTGGCGGATGGAATCTTTAACGACGAAATTAGATACATAATACAATGCTGGACCATATTAAAAAAAAGAACTTTGAAAAAAAAACCCAGTCACTCCTGTTAAATCTGTTGAATAGCACTATGACGACAGAGCAAGTCACTCAGTCAGAGGTGAATCAACGATGTGACTACTTAGTCATGAAACTAGTGTCAATCAACGCTGGTGCAGCATACACCCATCCGCACAAAGGCATTATTAACTCGGCGTCCTCCTCGGCATGGTAGGCCCCGAATCCCGTACGCCAGCCTCTCTCTATTCCAATGAGGTTGCAAAACAAAAGCCATCCGGAGCATGGGCGCTCGAGCTAGTTGGCATGACTGCAGATGGTTTGTATGGTCATGAAAATAAGGTGCACCAGTCCCACCATGGCTTCGCCGACTCCCCAACGTCGACCAATGCCCTCTGAGACACCCCGTCAAGTCCGCGGAGTTCCGCAACAGAACCCAGCCCAATGGGTCGACGACTCAACGATACTACTTCATCTAATGACCGAAATCCTATCTGTGCCCATGCATCTTCGTAAGCGATGCGGGCTCGGACATTTATCACCTTCCGCCGCTGAAAATAACTGAATACTGCTTCTTTAAGTATTCTCCTGCGTCAACCATTCCCAGCCGGCTCGTCGATCAACCATTTCACATACAAGCACGTTGACCTTGTCGATCATTACACCAGCCTGCAGACGCTATAACAACACTGGCGAATGGAACGGCCCTCCGAATACTGCAAGAACCACACCACCTCCAGACCCGAGGCCTGCCATGGCGAACCCCAAGGTCCACGATCATCAACCCGATGATATTGAACCCGTCAAGCACACCAAGATACCGTACTGGCGGATGGTCATTGATCAAGCGGGAGTCACACCTGAAGTCCTGAACTTCGAGTACGAGGGATCCGGCACAGAGGAGAACCCCTACTTGGTGCAATGGATCCCCAATGATCCCCGAAACCCCATGCTCTTTAGCACCGGCACGAAGTGGTTCATCACAATGACAGTAGCGATAGCAACGCTAGCCGTGGCGCTTGTCTCGTCGGCATACACCGGTGGCCTGGCCGAGATTATGCAGGAGTTCGGCATGAGTCGCGAGGTGGGCACGTTGGGCGTTTCTCTCTTCGTTGTCGGCTTTGCCGTTGGGCCATTGCTGTGGGCACCGCTCAGCGAAATCTTTGGACGGCAAATCCTTTTCGTAACAACCTACGCCGCTCTAACAGCATTCAATGCCGGTTGCGCGGGTGCCAATAGCACAGCCTCGTTGCTCATCCTGCGCTTTTTCGCCGGTGCCTTTGGGTCGTCGCCATTGACAAATGCTGGCGGGGCGATTGCTGACATGTTTCCGGCGTCCCAAAGAGGGCTGGCAATGGCTCTCTTTGCCGCCGCTCCGTTCTTGGGCCCGGTTTTGGGCCCAGTCACTGGTGGCTTTCTAGGCATGGAGGCTGGCTGGCGTTGGGTCATGGGTTTTCTTGCCATTTTCTCAGGGGCGCTCTGGATCATCGGGAGCATTCTGATCCCAGAGACTTACGCGCCAGTCCTTCTAAAGAGGAGAGCCATAGCTCTATCTAAGGCTACAGGGAAACACTACATCAGCGTCATCGAGCACAAACAAGGGAGGGTTACCCTGTCTGGGGCCATCAAGACTGCGCTGTCACGGCCATGGATCCTCCTCTTCAAGGAACCCATCGTCCTTCTTTTGTCAATTTACATGGCAATCATATACGGAACACTATACATGCTCTTTGCGGCTTTCCCAATCGTATATCAGCAAAACCGTGGGTGGAATCAGGGCATCGGTGGCCTCTCCTTTTTGGGAATCATGGTTGGCATGTTGTTTGCCATTGCTTATACAATTCCTGACAATAAGCGCTTCATCAAGACCGAGCAGAGGCATGGCGGGCTTGCTCCCCCAGAAGCCCGGCTTCCTCCAACAATAGTCGGGTCCGTCGCATTGCCCATCGGATTATTCTGGTTTGCCTGGACCAACTCCCCTTCTATCCATTGGATTGTCAGTATCATGGCCGGCATTCCATTTGGATTTGGTATGGTTTTGGTATTTTTGAGTATTATGAATTATCTCATTGATTCTTACACAATCTTTGCGGCGTCTGTTTTGGCCGCAAACTCGGTCCTGCGCTCTTGTTTTGGAGCAGGTTTCCCTCTGTTCGCCTCAAAAATGTATGAAAACCTGGGGATCCATTGGGCTTCTTCGGTCCCTGCTTTCTTGGCTCTCGCTTGTCTCCCGTTCCCCTTCCTTTTCTATAAATACGGTGCGAGCATCAGGTCTCGGTGCAAATTCGCGGCTCAGTCGCAAGAGTTCATGCAAGCTTTGCGACAATCGCAAGCTCCGCCAGCATCAAGCACAGAAAAGGAGGCCGACGGAAGCAATCAAACCGAAGACGACCAAGCGAATACCGGGGATGACACTACAGTGGTTGATGAACCCAGCCTCACCCCCATCCGATCTCAAGCATCAGGATCCCAAGGCCCATCTAGCAGGCGCCAATCCTATGATGGGAACCCTTACAACATTGATCGGGTTAACACCAAAGAATCCTTTTCGTAGCCTCTTGATTTCTGGCAAAACAGGATAAATTGGACTCACTATATACATATATACTGTAAACATATTAGATTAAGAATGGATGTCGTGGGTTTTCGTTTGTACGTGGTCATAGGATGTGGTTCGCCGTTTAAAATGTATTTGAGATTATAAAAGTTAATATTATTTATGGGCGTAACACTAGTTTGTCCTAATACTATCTAATAAGATGAATGAGAAGAAAAATAGAGCATTCCAGCTCTTGTTTCTATCATACACAATGCAAGGATGCGAGCCGACTCGTAAAGCTCTACAAATCGAGGGCCTCGGGTACGAAAGAAATACTTTCCCCCAGGACACCCCTGCAAGCAAGATCCGGGGGGAGCGAGTCAGCGATCGAGCACTGGCAGTGGTGATTGGGCAAGTGACTTATACAGAGACTGTAAAGCGTGTTATCGCCTGTGAATCCCTGTATGTTACACCCCAAAACAGAGTTGAGGCTCGGGATTCGCCTTTACAGCGACACGGAGTTTTCGTTTTGTCCGAACGGACCATCTTCCCCGCAGCGTAAATTAAGAGGCTAGGGAATAGACTCCCGAATGCGTCCACAATGTGTCGGTGAATTCAACCGAGCCACGTCGGAGGCCGAAACGGGCGACTACTGATAGTTTAGAAAACTGAGCGAGGAGGCCAGTAACCCAGCCTATATAAACAGCCTTCCGGGACTTCTCCCCCAGCTTCCGCTCCACGTAATTTTCTTTGGGATTATTTGCCGTACCATTCTGTCAAAAATGGCCTTCCTTAAACCCCCATTCGACCCTGAACTGGCCAAGTTTCTCAGCAAGGTCAGAATCGAAGATTTCAATCCAACGCCGCCAGTCGAGGATGTCCTTGCTGCTACATTGTCTCACGAAGAATTCAAATTTCAGGGTCCTGATGCCAATGAGTTGACTGTTTCCATCTTCCGCCGAAAGGTACCCATCAATACGGATCAAAAGCGTCCTGCCGTTTACCATATTCATGGTGGCGGGATGATGGCGGGAAATAGGTTTCTCACCGTTTCCTGGCCTCTCCAAGCCGCTGAAAAATTCGATGCCGTTTGCGTTACAATTGAGTACCGTCTTGCTCCTGCCCACCCCGACCCAGCGCCCGTTGAAGACTGTTATGCCGGCTTACTATGGACACACCAGCATGCTGCTGAGCTGGGCATCGACCCCTCTAAGATACTCATTCACGGAGTATCTGCCGGTGGCGGTCTCGCTGCTGGGGTTGCTCTGCTTTGTCGTGATCGTAACGGCCCTAAATGTTTGGGACAATCGTTGTTCGCGCCCATGCTTGATGACCGTAATGATACTGTTTCAGCTCTCCAATTTGAGGGATCTGGCATCTGGGATCGTCAGATGAATTTCCAAGGGTGGACTGCTCTGTTAGGGGAAAAGAGAGGGACAAAAGATGTCAGTATCTATGCATCGCCGGCGAGGGCGGTGGATCTGAGCAGACTGCCTCCGACATACATTGATGTTGGGTCTGGTGAGACATTCCGAGACGAGTCTGTTCAGTACGCTGAGAAACTATGGCGAGACGGAGTGCAATGTGAATTGCATGTATGGCCAGGGGCTTTTCACGGCTCAGATTTTATGTGCCCAGAGGCAGCATTGTCGCTGACGACGGCAAACGCAAGGATGGATTGGATGGATAGATTACTTCGAGACTCTAACCCTTCGTGAACTCGACAAAGTTTCTCCCAGGTAGTGGATGACAATCAAATCGAGACATCGGAAGTACACGATGAGATAGCTCCTGTTTAACAGGTCATGCATCCCAGACCTTGCGGATCCGTGATCCCTAACCGAAGGAAAGGGTAGACCTTTCGTATAGATTAATGATATGACGTTCTATCTCCTTCTGCTATTAAAATGGAACATATACAACATTTGCTTTCAGGAC
>NAGG01001007.1:0-31881 GCA_003031705.1 Calonectria naviculata | reverse complement strand
AAAAAAAAAAAAAAAAAAGAGGAGACACCGCCTGGTCGAGAAAACAAGACTATTCATGTCATGGGTGATGAATTTCTTTTCCTTTGACCCTTGTGATCTCTCTGCCCAATGACTCCTTTGCTTTTCTCGTACAACCGTACCTTCCAATTATTTTGCTACGCCTCACACACGCAGTCTTGGCCTTGATTTGGCAGTTGTAATCTGAGGACGGCAATCAGCCCCCCTGGTGGCACCCTCAAGCTGAACCCCATCACGGTTCCGCGCGGATGTAGTGTGACCATGTGCCAAGTTATGGGCAAGACACGGCATGGTATTTGTGCACTTCTCCAGCCCACCTCGGTGCTCATTGTCTCAGCCACGCCGCTGCCATCCCGCCTGAACTTTAGACTACCGAGACGGTAGGTTGGGATTAATCCCGAGAAACTAGCCTTTGTGGTTTGCTAGCATCACATAGTCGAAGCAAGATGACGACAAGGTACACACGCCTATGCCTTAAAGATGTGGAACCTGTTTCACCTGTTCTCTTTTCCTATCTTGTCATGCCTTTTCCTTTCCTTTCTTTTTCAGCAGGGGAAACCTGACTTAGAATCGTACGTTTTTTTTTGCTTCTGCGGCTCCTTTTGCCCATTTTCCTTTCTTCTTCTTGGTCAGATCCGGCGGGCAGGTGGGTAAGGGGGTTTGCCTTTGATGCGACACACCGCCTGCAGAGCATCGATTTTCCCGCCGGCAGATGCGAGGACGGGTTAAATCGGCATGGTCGGGGGTTGCAGAGCGAAAATGAGGCTTGTGAGATCTGCGGAAAATGGGCACTAGGCTGGTCCCGAGCGGTCGGGACTCTTTTTTACCGCTGGTATCCTTGTCTGTGATAGTGACAGGCTGACAGGCGGGGTTGCACACGAGGAGCGTGACGGTGGCAATGGCCACGTTTGGATGTTTTGGCAAGCAGCCCGCTTACCAACGAATGCACCAGCGATTGAATGCGGCAGTGATTGTCCTGGGGGTTGAATGGAGGCGTTCGAGCTGGCTGGGACATTTCCGGGGCTGTCGGGGTGTCACTGAAGGATCCGAGGAGGCGTTCGTGATGCGTGAGCTGGCTCTCAAACCGGATAAGCCGAGTCGAGCCTGCATTGCATTGACTCAACTGAGCTGGTTAATGCGCGCTTTTTAGCTGGATCAATAGGCTTGTTCGAGCGGTTGGTTCTTTGCAGCCCGGGAGGGGCCGAAGTATCTCGGGGCGTATTTTTGCAACTTGATGAGGGTGGTGGCGATGGATGACGCTCAGGTGCTGCGTGGACGACATTACACGGCATGACCCTGTCACTATGGCATTCCCACATCCAGAAGTTAGCCTCACTTCTTGGTTTGATGATGCTACAGTCATGAGACTCGGAATGCGCGTTGTTGGGGCAGCGGTGCATTTGCCCCGGTACAGGATTTCAGTTGGATGCAAACGTGGATAGTGCCAGGTCGGGACTATCATGGGCCCTACGCTGGTGTCTGGAACTAAGGAGTGCGAGGGAGGCTGAGTTTTGAGAATCATGGTATCAGAAAGTTGGGTTATTATTGCATAGTGTGAGATTCATTGTAAATGTCTTCATTCTCAAAGACAATTTTTGCATGTCACAAACTCAATGGTTGTATTTCTAACACCCAAGACCATCTTTAATTAACTATCCATGCTCCTTTTTCATGCCTATATATTGTTATGATTTTTGTTATCTCTCGAAATAATGGATATATATATATGCGTGTGTGGGTGTATGTGCGTCAAAGTATCGAGCACCCCAAGGGTTCAATATTCATCACAACAATATGGGCAAGTTCCATGCTGAGCATCTCTTGTTGAGACATTAGCAATGCCATATCATGCCAAAAGTACGGCTGGTTGCGAAATCAAGACTTGCAGTGTCAAGTGAACTCCTTCCTTCTTCGTATTAGGAGATTCTGACAGCCCAAAACACCAAGCACACCAATACATCGCACCAAGAAGAGTAAGGGAAATAGAAGTGAACATAAGCCGGTGAATTTTTTTCTTTCTTTTCCGGTTACGAGAATTCGATTTACCTCGCCGTTGCAAGACTCATAATTTCTAGAAACAAACACTCCTATGCTGTAGTTATCCCAGTTGAGGTGTTGGACGGAGACCAAGATAGAAGATCCATACTTGTTGGCATGATTTAGCTACACCAATCTATCTAAGCTTTGCGTCTTTGCTATGTGCGCAGTGTTGCAATATAATAAAACAGACAGTACCATTCAGGGGTTCTTTGCTTAAGGTGATGGAAGGCGACTGGCTAGTTTAAGCTGCATTATCAAGACATGTAGTTTTAAGGCGGAGAGTGCCATTGGTTTATTTTAAGAGTGCTATTGCAAGGAAGACCGAAATTAGACAACTTGAAGCTTCTGATACACCTGGTATACTCGTAAAGCATTCCGTCTATCTGCTCCGACCTGCGTTCAAGTAGAGGCGTCCTCAGCCTCTGAAAAGGTAAATCAGCAACAGCCCAAAATGTTAGCATTGAGTCCGAAACCAGGAACCAAATACTGCGAGCGAGCCCGCGCCAAAATCATGTTCAAGGCAGCTTGTATGCCGAATGCGTGAATTCATAATCATGATGGTGCTAAATTCGCCAGGTGATTCCATACACCAGTGCCCGGTTTTCTGTCTCGGCCATACATGCCCTCTCCTAGAAAGACGCCGGCCGTATCCCCGAGTTTCCCCGTCTCGTGAAGTGATTTTTGATTTGGGTGATATCCGATTAGAACTGGTCTGTGAGAAGCGAGTCAGTAACATGGTCTTCAGTGATGTCTTGGATATTGAGTCCGAATGAGATGAGTTTTCAATCTCCACTCTATCCAGGGCAACATAGGATGGCAGTTTCAACATACCAACAGTCATGCTCATGCTGATATCAGTGTTCTCAACCATCTTAGTGAACTCCTCAAAGCTGATCTTGCCGTCCTTATCGAGGTCGGCCTCCATAATGGTCTTGTCAACAATCTGCTGGAGCTGCTGATCCTTCAGGTTGCTGCCGACCATCATCTTGAGAACGATGAAAAGCTCGCCGTTGCTAATGTAGCCATCGCGGTCAATGTCATAGACCTTGAAGGCAAACTGCAACTTCTGCTCCTTGTTGCCCTTGGCACTGAAAGCGCTCAAGCCCGTGACGAACTCTTGGAAGTCGACGTCACCGCCACCATCCTCGTCGAAAATGGCAATCATTCTGTTGTGATGTTAGTTACGGCCACCTTGCTTGTATGCATGTATACTTCGAGGAGGAACGCACCGTGTGGCCAGAGGGTTGGAGGAGATCTGGGGAAGACTGAGAAACTCGTCGCGCTCGATAGTTCCGGAGTTGTCCTACAAGTGTTGAGGTTAGCAAGAGTAGTCCTTGTTCCGCCTGGTCTCGATATCACCCTGGCCTCGACCAAGCTCAGCACTGGTAAATAGGGGGCCGCGCACCTTGTCCAGCTTCATGAAACGCTTTCGCAAGCGATCAACTTCCTCTCGGTCGACTGTGCAACTGTCTCAGCATGGGGAGCAAGCTTCTCACAGCAAAAATCATAGCTGGGGCGTGGGTGGCGCGGGTTGCTCACAGTTGGATCCCTGGACAATGTTGTCCAGGACTGCGCTGGTCGTGTTGCCCATGATGGTGGTAGTGGGTCAGAGTTTCGAAGTGTTCGAGAGGGTGAGGATGGTCTATGCGGGAGGCGACTCCGCTGTAGTCGGGTTGCGTACGGGCAGGGAAGGGAAAGAGGCCGGCGGTGGGTTCGCAGGAGGCACGTTCGTAGCTCGTGGAAAGGGAGAGGTTTGGAGTTCGTGATAAGGCTGAATTTCAAATGCCCCCGTTCCGCCTAAGCAACTGCGGCTGTCTATGGTTGGCCAAAGGGGGACCGAGACGAGGAACCGTAATGGCGGAGGGGTAATAACGGAGCCAGGCCCATGACGAAACGGAGTGCAAGGAGAGAGCGGTGGGCACGTGCCGTTTTCGACTTCGTGCTCATGGCAGAAATGGTTACGGTGGCCGTTACGCTGATTGGGTCAAGTGTGGACGGAGATCATCTAAAACGGTCGGAGATGGTCATGTAGGTCAATCTCCACATCCTCAACTTGTTCCACCAGAGTAATGGCAGAGAGAGTAAGAAAGGAATTGGTTTTAATTATAGGATCTCTCTAGAACTCCTTTCTAGTTCACATGCAGATTCGCTGCAGGTTAAACCCCAAAACCTCACTTTGTCGCTGTGGCTGTGCTCCTCAACTGCACTATAGCATCACAATTGCGACGTGAACCCGCCGTCGGAACCGGTGTTTCTGCTGGTCCGAAAGCGACCTTCCAAAATCAAGCGGGTTGCCTGGGCAGCCTAGTTGCTTGAAAGTGTGTGCCTCTGCGAACCAGGGACGCATTCTCCCAGCGGGCTACTAACTGTAAGCGTCATTGACCCCGCTAAAACCGCGCTGGCCTTCCAGTAGATCTCAGCGAAGGACTGGCGCAGCTTAGGCCAGATTAGGCGGGTGCTGTGTTATAGGCTACCTGCGCTGAGTCGCGCACCCACTGGCACATTTTCAGCTGCTCCTGCCTAACGGTACATTGGTTTTCGTCGTGTTTCTGCGCACGATTAGGTACCTCGCTGGAGGCCTGCCCGCCCAGCACGAAAAAAAGGCCCTCGCCCCCCAGAAGGAAAAAAAAAAAGGAGACGCTGGTCCGCGCGCCGTCGGTACCTTACACGCAAAAAACAGCGTGCAAGTGACTTTACACCCCCCAGCACGGGTCATCTCCGCAGCGCACCTCAGTCAATTTTTTACGATTACGGTTTGGGCACGCAGCGCTGCACTTCTCCTCTCACTCAGCGCCCTTGCAACCCAGGCGAAAAATCTTCGCGCGGCAAAACAAACCCCAACGTCACCCCATCGAGCCCGACCACGTCGCCATCGAAAAAGGCCATCCATAGGGCCTTTTACATCCCAAAAACTTCGGTTTCGATCAAATAGCCCCCATTTTATGACTTGATCGCTTTTTCTAGCGGGTTTTCCGCCGCCTTTGCGCCTTTCCTTCCCGCCCCTGCATCATGTCGTCCCGCAAGGTCCGCGTCAAAAAGCTCAATATCAAAACAACCCTCCCCGTCCTTCGTGAGGACCAAATCGATCCCTCCGAGTACGAAGCCCTAACGACCGAAAACCAAATCGCAACCGGTGTCGAGCAGGCCGAGGAAAAAGTGAGTCTTTTCGCCGCATATCCATCCTGCCACATATCGTGATATCACGTGCAGATACACGTGATATAGCTTGGCATTTTTCTCATCCTGCATGGCCCACTTTGGCTAGAATGCAGCAAGCAACCCACCAGCACTAAGAGACTGACGTAATCGGCTGCAGGAATACCATCTCCAGTCCATCCTCAAAGAGGCCGGTACAAGCAATGACCAAGAAATCCCTGTACCGCCTCCCCAGGAGAGCGACATCAACTATAATGAGCTCTATCCGGTTGTATGGAACAAGCCTTCCTCATACATCCGCTTCTCGCAGACGGTGGAGGAGTGCATTACATGTCTCTATGACATGACAACAGAAGATGATGAATACCTGAGCCAGTACAATAGTAAACCACCGGCCGCCGGTGCCCTCTCCGAAGATGACTTTGAGCGCATCATGGAGGTGTTCGAGGACACGGCGGCCGAGCAGACACCCTTTGCATCGGTCGACAATACTGTTGTCGCCTATGAGATGATGGTCCCTGCCCTGAACCATCTTGGTTCGCCGCCCATCCTCCAGCACGCCAAGCCCGTCTATGAGTACTGGAAATCGAGACGGCAAGGTGCTGGTAACAAGCCCTTGCACCCAAGCCTTAAGTTCGAGACGCACCAGGAAACGGATGATACTGATCCCTATGTCTGTTTCCGACGACGGGAGGCCCGCCAGACCCGAAAGACGCGTGCTCGTGATAACAAGATCGCCGAGACACTCAAGAAACTGCGTCGAGAGCTCGAGGATGGCCGTCAACTCGTCCTCGTGTCTTATGAGCGTGAAATACTAAAGCGAGATCTGCTTACCATGGACCGAGCCCTCTTCGAAGAGAGGGCACGGCTCAAGGACATTAAGCTTAGACTGGGTATCAAGGAGGGCGATGAGGACCTCATCAATCAAAAGGTATGTGCAACCACTCGTTCCAATACCAACATGTATCGCTCGGTACTGACCGATGTTAAGCCACAGAAACGCAAGCCTGCAGAGGCCCCCGTCGTGCAACGACCGCCCGGTGCCCATCTACGGGCACCAGTGCGGTCAGATGGTAGAACATTGGAGACAGATCTCGTCTCGCTAGCTGATAAGCTGGCCGAGAAGGAGAATGAGCTCCGTCTTGATATAGAAATGAAGGTTCAAAACCACCGAAAGTGGAACCAGAACCATATCGATCTCACTCGAGATCCTTTATCGCCGGTCAAGGATCAAGGTATGGAACTCAAGTTCCGACCAGCCAAAACTCAATACTTAATGACACCGCCTGCATCCACTTCATCAGAAATGGATGCAGAGGAGGACTCACCTGATGCCATGCAAGTGGATAAACCAGAGCAGCCCGTGTTCCAATTCACGGCTGGAGGATCTGGCGAACCACCTAAATCCAGTCAGCCCGCGTTCCGCCGTCGCATCGGACGATTAAACCGACTTTGGATAGACCGAAGGGGTATGGTAACTCCGCCACGAGCCGAGGACGAGTACTCAGATCGCTGGAAATACGACTCTGACTCGGAAGATGATGAGCCGCCAGTGTATGAGGTGGATCCCTTTGATACCCGAGCCTTGAAGTTCAGGGCGACGATCCCACTGAACCCTTACATGTTTAGAGGAAGACCGGCAGTTCCTCCGGAAGCCGTGAATGCGGCACAAGCGGGGAATCGAGCATTACCACCGCCGGCGGCGGCAGCGGCAGCGGCAGCAGCCCAAGCGCAGGCGGCAGCGCAGGCGCAAGCACAAGCGCAAGCACAAGCGCAGGCACAAGCGCAAGTAAAAGCTCAAGCCCAGGCTCAGGCGCAAGCCAAGGCAGCGGCGGCTTGAGACATCACCTCACTCCCATGACGTCTGATGTTGGCTCAGTGTTGCTCGTGTATGATATTGTCTGTTGTGTTTATACCCATTGTTGGAAGGATGCGGATATGAGGGGCAATGGTGCCGCCGGTTGAGGGGGAGAGGGTGGTCTTTGTTGAATGAAATTCAAGATGTATAGTATTCAGTCGTGGGCCAGGGCATTGCGCGGAGTTTGGAGCTTGAGGGGTCTTTGGGCTTAGACGTGGAGAGCCCGTTTGGTGGCCCAGGTCGAAAATCGAAAAATAAACGCCGGTCTGATTTCAGGCCGTAATGATACCTGTCCCGCTCGATATCTATGTGACTTGGCATGTCTGGACGGCAGTAGGGTCGGGAGTCGGTGACGTGGTCATCGTTGTGGCCATAGAGGTGGCCGGCTGACGAGGTGTAACTTTCGGCGGCTCACAGACAAGGGCGAGGCTGGAGAAGGATGTGAACTCTGGTCGGGTCAAGGCCGAGGTGCGTGGTAACAGAAAGCAGCGGTGGAATTCTGGAAATTCCGAGTGTTATTGCAGAGAGCGGAGGACGGGAGATGAGAAGCGGAAGGTTTGGGTCGGTGGTGTTGTCGGAAGGAGGGAGAAGGTTGGACTAGGGTCCTGGGCAATATGTCAGTCATGTTAGCCCAAAAGCCGGAGTGAGCGAGGCAGGGCAAGGCTGTGCCTTGTGTCAGTAAGTCAAGCGGGACCACAACGCACCAAATCTGTGGCCGAATTAACGTGTATACCGACATACAGGATAGGTTTTGTTCGTGAAAAAATAGAACAAGAGTGCGCTCTGTCGAGTGGAGGTGATGTGAAGAGGAGAGACCCCGAGGCCGAACGTGGGTGGGTTTGCGTTTGATCCGAAGCGAGCTGCTTGCTGGTTGGGTAGTGGTGGGTTGCAGCAGTGGCGCGGCGTAACAGTGAAAAGTGAGTGAGCAGCCTAGGCCCTGGGGACGAGTAAGGCGGCGCTCGATTTCTTTCGACAGCGCGGTTTGTGGTCCCTCAGATCCTTGTGACAGTGGGTTCCAGGCGCTAAAAGGCTAGCTTGATAGTGGGCACTCACGAGACACAGCAACAAGTGTGTCCTAGTATCCAGCACGGCAGAAAAAAAAAATTCTAAACCTACCGCCTACTGGTCACCGGCAACGGCAGCTATGGAACATGGTTCTGCTTCCAGCGGGTTTTTTTTGTGTGGCTTTTTCTGCCGGTTGTCGCTAATGGGGTTGGTTCCACGGCGGGTTCCGCTGAAGATGCTGTGAAAAATATCTCTCTAAGCTGAGGTGGATTCTGCAACAGCTTCATTCGTTTGTCCAGGGACGAATGGGTTGGAATCAAAGAGAGTTATGTCATATGTCAGTCATTTAGCCTCAATTCTAATGCATCCGATAAATAGAGAATGATATCAATTGGCCGGGCCTGTTTTTTTTCCCAGTTAATATTGACTCGAGCAAGTCAGAGGGGGTAAATTCTGCTGTGGGGGAGGTACGTAGAATTGCACTAGCTCCAGCGGGCAATGACGCACCGCGACGGAGGTGCCAGCTGCCAAAAAAGAAGATCTTGATCTGTCCGAACGGCTGATTAACTAAGCGAACTCTTAACGGCCCCCACTACTGAATGCCTGGACCTGGGCTTGCTGCCCCTCCATTTTTCTTATCGCCCCTCATTTTTTTTTAGAGCCGCGCAACGACATCTGATGCTAGGCGACGGGCCGTGGCACTGTCCATTGCTGGCTTAACGGTCATTAGGACTATCTTTACAAACGCTTGGATGCGGTATACCATACCTTGGCCATAAACTTATTGACAAACGATAAAAAACGGTCCATTCAGTCGCATCGACCAAGCCGACATCGAGTACATCCGGGCCACCTACCCCACCAGACCCTTCGACTCATAACCGCAACCTCGCTCCCGCCCGAAAAGCAATGGCGTTTGAAAACAAATCTTCTTATATAGCCCTCGGCTGCGAAGGCTCTGCTAACAAACTCGGCATCGGCGTCATCCTACACACCAAGGACGAAACCAAGATCCTCTCCAACCTCCGCCATACCTTCGTCTCCCCGCCGGGTACCGGCTTCCTTCCCAAAGACACAGCCGCCCACCACCGCTCCCACTTTGTCGGCCTCGCCCGCAGAGCCATCTCTGAGGCTGGCATCTCCCCCGCCGATGTCGACTGCATCTGCTTTACAAAAGGCCCCGGTATGGGCGCCCCACTCAACAGCGTCGCCGTCGCCGCTCGAACCCTCGCCCTGCTCTGGGATATTCCCCTGGTTGGTGTAAACCACTGCGTTGGACATATCGAAATGGGCCGTTACATTACTGGCGCTGAAAATCCCGTCGTACTGTACGTCTCGGGCGGCAATTCTCAAGTAATTGCCTATGCCGAGCAGCGTTACCGTATCTTTGGCGAAACACTGGATATTGCTGTCGGAAACTGCCTCGACCGCTTTGCACGCACGCTAGAAATCAGCAATGACCCGGCCCCTGGCTACAACATCGAGCAGCTCGCTAAGAAAGGAAGCAAGCTGCTTGACCTTCCATACGCGGTCAAGGGAATGGACTGTTCCTTCTCCGGTATCCTCGCCTCGGCCGACGCCCTCGCCGCACAAATGAAGGACGGCGCAGACTTTACCCCGGCAGACCTATGCTTCACTCTACAAGAGACAGTGTTTGCCATGCTCGTGGAAATCACGGAGCGCGCCATGGCCCACGTAGGAAGCTCGCAGGTCCTCATTGTAGGTGGCGTGGGCTGCAACGAGCGTCTGCAGGAGATGATGGGCCATATGGCAGCTGAGCGCGGAGGCTCCGTCTACGCTACTGACGAGCGCTTCTGCATCGACAATGGCATCATGATTGCCCACGCGGGGCTGCTGGCCTATGAGACGGGATTCCGCACGCCCCTCGAGGAGAGCACATGTACGCAGCGCTTCAGGACCGACGAGGTCTTTATTAAATGGAGAGACTGAGCCTGAGCCTGCCTTTCCTAGGTACCCTGTGTGTTGTTGTGTCTGTGTGCCTGTATATGTTTGTGCTCTGTCATTTCTGCATCATTCCCCACAGCCCGTAATTCTTCATGATTGATCCTACATTCAAATGTTGCAACCAAACTGGGAGACATATCCTCGTCGCCGTTCCCATATTCCCCTCGTCTACTTACTTCCTCTCTAACGAGCACTAGCCAGCAGCAAACATAAGTAAAGATGAGGCCCCGCTGTTAAATCCATGCACCGCCTGGGGCATCCCAAAGATTCATGCCATATATAAACCCGCTCATACAGCAGTGATCCTAAGCAACAATCGAAGAAAAAAAAAAGTAAAATGATGGCGTAAATGGGTGCAAAGTTGGCTCTGGAGCGAGACTTTCTTTCTTTCAAGCAACGGGCGACGCTGGTTGTTATACTCTTCCTCAACCCTCGTCTGTCGAAGTAGGCTTGTACATGATAGTCGTGACATACTAGTTTCACATCAAGTCAGCAACCACATTCACACCTTAAGCATACAGGGGAAAGATATACCTTGTTTCTATATCGGGTTGTTGCTGACACGGCAAGAATGTTGTTCTTGATGCTGCTAGTAGCGAGATGGTTCAGAATGGTGTGGTTGGGCATGTTCAGAACACTGTTGTCATCCTTCATAAGCGTTGCAGCGTTGAGAATGGGCTTGCTCAAGAAACCCGGTAGGGATGGTGGATTGGGCAGCTTCTCAATGGCCGTGACGGCATACTGGTATGCAGATGAGTCCTCGGGCTGATCAAAGTCCAGTAGGTACGAGGGAATGGGACTGCGGTAAGCCTCTGGTGGCAGCACCTCCTTGCCCTTGGGCTGTTGCGGTTGCTGCTGAGGTTCTTGCTGGGGCTGGGGCTGAGGCTGAAGCTGCTTGGGCTGCTCGGTGAGCGCCTTGGCCGCGGGCTCGACAGGCTTCTGGACGTCGTCGGGGTTGACTTCAATGAAATTGACCAAGTTGTTTCCGAAATCGACGGTCGTGGGCAGATCAGGGGACGTCTGCATGACGCCGTCGACAAGGAATCGCACATGGTGAGTGCCGGGAAGAATGTGGACGGTTGCGGCAAAGCAGCCGGTCTTTCCTTCTCTGTGATCCCCAGCAGGTCAGTATTTATATAATTAATTATTCGACGAATGCGGATGTTCATATGTAGATCCAGGGTCCCGCCATGGCCTGGTGTAACACGCATCCGAGACGGCATACACCGATAAGACCAAGCCACCGGGGCACAGGATACGCGGGCAGCCGTGCTTGATGTCTCGGACGGAGGTAACCATGGCGAGAGGGAGGGTAGAGAAGTACTTACACCGGATGAAGACGCTGCTTTCGATTCCATTGGAAAATCGTGCCTGTCACGTAGACCTTGTCGCCGCCACGCTTCCACTCAAGCTTAGTCGGGACCGTAGGCCTCGTCTTGTCAACGCGCAGCTCCTCGCCTTCCTCGTCGTCGACCGTGGTGGCGCTGAGAGCCGAGCTCTTGCGGGTGATGCCGTCAGACGAGTCAATGAGCTCGATATCAGGCAGGGCCGGGTCCTGGTCCGGGGCAAGGATGGGCGAGCCCGGCGTGTGAACCTCCTCCTCGATGGGCAGCGGCAGGCGCGGCGGCCGAGTCAGATACATGTCGGTGATGCTGCTGTTGGGAATCAGCGGCGGGTCGGGCAAGGCTGAGTGGTGGGAGCGAAGCGACGAGGCCTCGACGGGCACGTCGACGGGCTTGGAAGGCTCATCGCGGGGCGCGGGCTTGGGTTGGGCAGCTGGGACGGCGGGGACGGGAGGTGCGGCGGGCTTGGAGGGCGCCGAGGCGTTGCTGTGCGGCGAGCCGCTGAGCGACGAGACGGCCGTGGTCGGCAGGCTCTTGGGTCGGTTGACGACGGTGGAGCCCTGGGCCTGGGCGAGCGAGGGCTCTGGAGGCGCGGCGGACCGGGTCGCAGTGTGGCCGGGGATGATGTTGCGGGCGTCCTTGCGGTGCTGCCGGGGCGAGTCGTGGCCGGAGCCCGGGGCCGACGCCGTGGGAGTCGACGACGTCGTCGGCGTTGCGGGCTTGGATGACGAAGACGGATTGTTGCCCATGGTGTGTGCGTCTGTGTGTATGTGTATGTGTGAGGTTCAAGGAGGGGCTTGCAAAGGGCGGGCAGCGACAGCAGGGAGGCGGCAGGGCCTCAGGTGCCGGAGGTGGAGGGAAGGGGATGTTCACAGGGCCTGTCCCTCCCAAGATCTTGAAGCAAGGTCGACGTTGGGGTTTCGGGATCGGAGGGTGGTGATGGTGGAGGGGGTGGTGTGGAGAGGTCAAGACGGGGAGGGACGAAAGGAGCCCGGCGGGCGGTTTATCGCAAATGGCAACCCCCCCGAATGCGGGCAACGAGCACGTCCAAGCTCTGGCGTCTCGACGTCAGGTCAGATATATTGGTCAACTGATTGAAATGCCTGGAGAACAGGCGTGTTGTTCGGTCATTACCCTCTCCCCCAACAATCAATCAAGCCTAGACCAAGCCCAAAAACCTCCACTCAACATCACATCAAGCCGGCGAATGCACCACGCCACGGCCACAACGCCCCGGATTTGTGTAGCGCGGGGGTAGCTGTCAAAACAAGCAATGAAAGTTTAAGCAAAAAAAAAAAAAAGAGACCTCGATTGGTGTGCCGCTTGGAGAAATTCAATTGAGGGGGCTTGATTGGGGATATTTTTTACTAGTGCCATGGCGGCTGTTATTTTCCTGTCACACGACCAGGTTTTCTGCTTTTCGGCGTTATTACATATAAGAATGCTGTCTCTCATCAATCGTTCATCATCGTCAACTCTGTCCCAATGTTGGCCGTCCCCAGGACTGTGGAGAGACGCGGGAGGTGGCCCAACTTTGATTGACCCAGGCCGCGGATGCCAGGGGAGGCTAGAATGTGACTTGGCAGGTACTTCCCCAGTACAGTGCCCATGGCAGTAAGGCCTTGTACCCCGCCAGCTCCATAAGGTAGTCCATGTTGCGCATCCCCGGAGTTGTTGCAGCGGCTGGTTGGCGCTGGCATGCTACAAGTGGAGTGAAGACGGGCCGAACCTCTATCAACCACAGTTCATCGTAATGCATCTCGTTATATTTGCGTCTCAGCTCTGTCAAGACCATCTACCAGTGTCCTTCCTCTGACTCCAACCCCGCAACTCAGCTAACCCAGAGGGATCTCGGACGCCCTTCAATGACATCCCAGAGCCCTCCTCTCGCCATGTTGTGACAAGACCACGTCTGCCCCCTGGACTCAGCTGCTGTCTGCCTGCATCAAGGAACCGTCGCCAACAACGACAAGATGGCCGACCAATCTCCCTCTGCATTCTCCATCCTCCTTGATACCATCTCTGCCGTCTTCTCCTTTCTCATCTCCATCAACTGGTATCTCCGCATATCTCAGCTGCTCTCCATCTGCGCCCTTCCTTTCCGCCTCGCCCTTTATCCATTGCGCTTCATCGCAGCCATCCTTCTTACCGTCTTTGCTCCCGCAATTTACTTGTTCTCATCTCTCGTCTCAGCTTTCCAAGCTTTCACGACCTTCTTGGCCAGTCTTGAGGCAAGCCAATTCCCGCCCAAACTTTTGAAAATTACCCAACTAATCAATTGCCCACGGATAGCCCTTGTATACTTTTGTAAGCCATTTCTCGTTTTTTTCTTCCCTCAGTCTTCAATGCCGTGCATCTAACATATCAACTAGTTTGGCGCAGCGGCAGGTGTCGGCATCATTGCGGGCATCACCATCGCCATATTTTCTTCCATCATCACCAGCCGTCTAGGTATGCAAGACGACGACTATTCGCCAAGCTCCAGATCCAAAGCAAAATACCTTCAAGACTCTCAAAGTCGACGGGACTCCTCCTCCACAGACATCGATTGGCAGTGGCTTGATTCGCCTTCGTCTCGTCGCAAACCGGCTGCTGGTCTGCTTTCTCAAACAATCCACGAGGAGGAAGATGACTCTGAATTCTAGCCAAGATAGTCGTGCCATCATGACTTGTTTTACTTCCAATAACTAGCTAGAGATAGTTTAGGAATACATGTTCTTACAGCCTCCAACCCAAGCGAACCAAAGTCATATCTCCTTGCCTGAGTCTTGTCGACTCGCGTCGCCTCACGCTATTTCATGCTTTAAAATGGCAATGCCACGTCTGGTCCTGTAATAATAGACGTCTTCTCTTGCCTTCCAATCCGTTTGCGCCGCACCTCGTGCCTATATTCGCCCTCATATGGTTGTACCTGTTTATGTAATCAACTCTGGTAACGCCTGTTTCATCTTCGTGAGCGATCCTGCCGACCGAGCATCCTATCGTCGGTACACATCGCGGTCTGATCTCTCTCGATCTCGTGATCGCTCTAGCCGCGGCGATCGGCTACGGCTCATAGTGCCGCGATCTCGATCGTAACGTCGGTCCTCTCTGCTGTTACGCCGACGCCGTTCATCACGGGGCCAATCTTCCCGGGGGCGGTCGTCCCGAGGTGGACGATCGTCTCTCCAGCGGCCCCCGTCGTCCCGCTTATAAGCAGGAATGTATGTATCAATGTCTGCACCGCCTCGAGGGCCAGGACCACCACGACCCCCACGGGGCCCTCGATCTCGGTAGTCGCCATCTTCTCCGGGAGGCGGACGGGGAGGCGGCCCTCGATCCCGTTGCCATGCAGGTCGGCGCTCATCGGGACCATTTCGGTAGCGGCCACCGTTCACCCCGTTGCGGCCATTGCCGTACGCGTCACTGCTGTTAAAGCCGGCTGTAGCTCCGTTGGCATCTGGGCCAATTCCCACGGTCCCTCCCTTGGGGGCCGGAGGGAGGGCAGCCTTGCGGTCGTGGAACTTTCTACGGTCAAGTTCGTGGCTCTCCTCGTAGGTTGGAATCTCGTGAGGCTCCAGGGGAAGGGGTGCCATTTTGAAATACGGGTGGTTAAGGGCATCGACAGCGTTGATTCGCGTCCGCCAGTCTAATTTCATCAACTCTTTTAAAAGCGAGATGGCTCCCGAGCCAAATCTGAGAATCTGCTGTTAGACTTTGATCCGATATAAGCCACGACAGGATAGGTACTTACTCTCTGAAACGGTTTTGGATATTGCCGGGGCGAGGGCGAGGTGTCAAATGATCACCTCCTGGCAAAGTTTTCCACTTGGGCATGTTTTCTTCCGTAGGGGATCCCATCAAATCCCAGATAATCTCTAGCTGGTGGCTGTCGCTTTCGCCAGCCAGAATAGGCTTCCGCACAAGCATCTCACCAAAAATGCAGCTACACAAGGTCAGGGCCGAACCGATGGGAAATCGAGAGATGGATTTGTACTCACCCTACTCCCCAAACGTCAATAGCGGGTGTGTATTGGCGCAACTGTAGTAATAGCTCTGGCGGCCGGTACCATCGTGTCACTACTAGGCCAGTGTACTCTCTTTTACTATCACCCATAGGCTGGCCGGGTTTGGGTGTTGGTCCATCATAATGGCGGGCCAGACCGAAATCTGCAATTTGCAATATGCCTTGGTTGTTGATGAGAAGGTTGGCAGCCTTCATATCGCGGTGAAGGATATGGTTTTCGTGCAAATAACGAAGACCCTCGAGTAACTGAAGCATGTAGCACTTGATCTGAGCCTCCTTGAACTGGACTGAAGGGTTGTCAAGAAGGCCAGAAAGATCATGGTCCATGTAGGGCATCACCATGTACATTATGGGTTTCTTGCGCTTATCGCCTAGCCTCGCGTCAGATATTGGATGATAGACAAATTTGGCGACTCGGCCACGGGCACTCACTTGAACGAGAAGGGTGCTCAACAGCCATGTCCTCCAGACGGAGAACATTCTTGTGTGACAAGAGCTTAAGCAGTTTTATTTCTCGGAGCGCGGTGATTGGAAACTAGATGGTGTCAGAGAGGCAAAGGTCGAGGTTATGAGCGAGGCTCGAGCAAGACATACGCCATCCTTTTCATGGTGCATGATGATTTTCTTGAGCGCAACAGAAGCGCCTGTCTTTCGAGATCGAGCTCGGTGGACCTCACTGAAAGGACCAGAATCAGCAAACTTGTTTTATCCAGGCCGTTAATGGCATGCGCGAGCCCGGAATATGCCTTACCCAAAGGTTCCCTCACCCAGCTTGCCTTGCAGTTCATAGTCGGAGATGCGCGAGCAGCCCAGGAAGCTGGATCGCGGTCGCAGGTGGTTGAGAGCAAAGGTTCGCGGGGATGTCCCGTCTGGCGGCGTATCTATTTGTCGCTCCATGCTGTCAAAGCGTGGGGTGAAGCGATGTGGTGGTAAGAGACGGAGGTAGAGAGATTGGATGTGGTTGTGGTTCGCGCGCGTCAGGCGAAGGGTGGGCCGTCTTCAAGTTGGACTAGTACTCGCATCGCAAGGTATCAAACTCCAAGAAGCGCGGACGAGACTGGAGACGGAGAAATTCGAGTGGGTATTTGCCAAGCCTATACGACAGGGCGCGTGGTCGATGGCGACGGTGATGAAAAAAGGAGAAAGGAGGGGGTTGAGATTGTGTCAAAGACGAACGATGGTGCGCTGTTGCACAGCGTTGGACATGCTATCACAGCCCGGCTGGCTGGCAGGGAGGTGAGAGACCAAGCCCGGGCAGCGGCAAAGTGTCTAAGGCGGTGAGAACAAAAAGCCGGCAGAATTTTTCTCCATTAGGTCAGATGGAGAGCAAGGGGCCTGGATTGATGCAAGGTACGTATCTCCTTTAGGGTGACAGTCAGACGGGCCTAAAAAAGTAGCACACTGCTGTTGCAAATGGCACGCTCGATAAAATAAATACTGATGAATAAATGAGTAGATCTGGTCAGAAATTTTATTATCGAGTATTTATTTTCATAGTTATTAAATTGAGTTACTTGAATTTTTTCTTTTCATTTACTGATCATTGGACCTTTTCATTGAACTCCTTGATAGTGTGCCGTGTTTTCTGTCACCCGTTTGGCTGTATCGCCCGCCGAGTAAAGGTTCTAGCCCACAACCTGCGTAAGTGGCGACTAACAGTCTCCTTCTAGAAAAGCGGTTGCTCTGACATACGACGTCATGTTCAAATTACCCAGTGAATTCTTGACCTCGCCCGTATACTGCCAACCCACAGTCATGGTACTGCATGGCCTCATGTCTAGTCATTGGCCACCTGGGCAGCCTGACAGGTGTTTATGCATTTTCAACATTTGGCCGTTAAAATCACCAGTGTTGCGAGAAAATGCCATTTGTCACCTCACGGCAGGCATTTGATCTGGAGATGTACCGGCCCGGTCGTCGAAACCTGGGAAGTCAAATATAATCGGATCCTAACGGCGTGATACGGCCCGGAAATCGGAGCCGTCGATCGACTCGCATCATTACCCTGTCCATTGGGAAATAAGTTCTGTACGGTATTACTCCCCCACTTGTCAAGAAGTACGCTGGCGCCATTGACGAGCGCCGACACCCTGATGACGCCCGTTGTTTACGGAGCCTGACAATCCGGTTTAGCGGCGGTGGAGAAGGGGAGGGAGTGTTGCAGCGGTGCTCTCGGTGTCGTCTTCCCACCCTTTTCTCAGTTGGCCTCTACTCTGCCGCGTCCCACTCTACGAGCTGTCCGTGCTGTGCTTGCAGGCCCAGCCTGGACCATCCCCAGCCCAATCCTCGTCAAAAGCCAGCATGAATGACAAGGGCAAAATGGCCATTGGCAGGATTTCAGCCCCCGGACCTGTTAACAGAAAAAAGGTGGGCAGGGTTGCCTCTTCTTCTGGGGTAATCGCCAGAAGAGAAAAGAGCCTCACTCAACCGACAACGGACAAGCGTCCAACTACCGAATGAAGGGAGTGTACCCAATTACCGGCATAGCCGCAGGACTCGCCTACCTCATTAGGGAATCCAGACCACACAGCTAACCCGCGCGTCTGTGTCTGCACCCATCACATGGCACCATTGGTCGGCTGCACGCCCCAGGGCTCCGGCAACACCAAAGGCAATCAGCGGGATCGAAAGGGAGAGAGATGAGAAAACTCCCCGAAGGCTACGTGCGGCGCACACGAGACCGGACCGGGGGGGGGGCTGAGAGAGAGAGGGATAAAATCAGACTAATTCGCGTCAGATGAGCCATGTGACTAGGGATGTTGCCCATGTGTGCAACCCAGGCCCTCTCTCACTCGCCAGACGAGGCCAAAGTTGAGTTGCTATTACCCCTCCAAAACTCCCAATCGAAGTTGCTATTACCCCTCGAAAACTCGAAATGGATCCACTTGATCTTGTCTCGCGCAAGGTTTCGCGCCTGTCCCCGGTATCGCCTAAAGAGGAGTCGCCTCCCTCAATATTTTTTTTTTAATTCATATACTACAGTATTCCGCATCTTTCTTCTCTTCCTTGCTTTCTGTTCTGTTTGTCGTTGAAGTCTTGCTATTGTTCCCGTCCAGTCAATTAAATCGGTGCCTGTCCCGGGTCTTTTTTTTTCTCCCTCTCTCCCGCCCCTCTCTCGCCACTAAACCAGGCCAACCCGAGTTTGATGCATTGTTATCGCGACGTCACGCACTGATTGCGCCCGCTCATTGCCTTATCGCTCTCAATCTGACCGCTGGCCTGTATTCGTTTCACTGTCTTACCTTGCCGTGATTCCGCTTTTCCTCAATATCTTATCTCTCTTCCCCTCTCCCCTCCCTCCTACGGATACTCGCCTCACAGACATCCGTACGTACACGCATAAATCATGTCTGAGTATCACCCTACTTCACCCTCAATTGCCAACGGCAATCATGCGCGCCAATCCAGCATCAATAGCAACCTAAACGGCAGTATCAATGGTGCTCTCAATGGTAGTGTCAGCGGCAATGATCACCACAATATCCAAGGGATTTTCAGTCGCCATGGCAGCATCGCGGGCAGCGTTGCTGGCCACAGCGTCAGCCAGATCCAAACACAGGCCGAAACCACGTACCCAGAATCACGCGTGCTTATCATTGGTACGGGAGGCACCATCTGCATGCAGCAGGGCCCCGATGGTCTCCAGCCAACTGACAATTTCCTGGAAAATGCCATGGCCCCGCGGCCTTCGTTCAATGACAACAGCCCGTCAGGTATGTTTATACGGAAAACTGGGACCACCCTTCGCTATGACTTCTCATGACATACAAACAATCATGACACATCCCACCACAGCTCAACACCACCCCAACGTACACCACCACAAACCTGCACAATTCATTGTTCTGACAATTGCTATAGTTGGTCTTCCCGCATACCGCAATGGTCAGCGCATTCTCATCGACTCGCTCCGCACACCACCTACCGCTTACAACCGCCATGTCCGGTACGGCATCGTTGAGTTCAACCCCTTACTTGACTCCAGCTCCATCTCGGCCAACGACTGGGACGCTATTGCTACAACCATTCACGAAAACTATCATCTGTTTGATGGTTTCGTTATTCTCCATGGCACAGACTCCCTCGCTTACACTGCTTCCGCTCTCTCATTCATGATGAACAACCTCGGAAAGCCCGTCATCCTCACCGGCTCTCAGGCCCCCATCTTCTCCCTCCAGTCCGACGGCGTTGACAATCTCCTTGGCTCCCTCATCATTGCCGGAACATTTGTCATTCCCGAAGTCTGTCTTTTCTTCCATCACCACCTCTACCGTGGTAACCGCACCACAAAGGTGTCGGCCACCAACTTCAATGCCTTTGATAGCCCCAATGCCGAGCCCCTTGCCACTGTCAATGGTCTTGGCATCACCATCAACTGGCCCCTTATCCTCCGCCCAACCTCCATCGCAAAGTTCCACATATCCAAGGGTCTTGACACTACCCACGTCGCCTGTTTGCGTGTCTTCCCCGGCATTAAGCCTGAAATGGTTGATGCCGTCCTTCGCCTGCCTGGCCTTCGCGGTCTTATTCTCGAGACATTTGGCATGGGCAACATCCCGGGTGGAGCCGACGGTCCCCTGACTCAGGTTATCAAGGCTGCTGTCGGCCGTGGCGTCGTCATCATCAATGTCAGCCAGTGTGTCAATGGCTTTGTCTCCCCCGTGTATGCCCCTGGTACCGTTCTCGGTCGTGCCGGCGTCATCTTCGGTCTCGACCTGACGGCCGAGGCCGCCCTCACCAAACTCTCTTACCTGCTTGCCCTTCCTGATCTCACTGCCCGGGACATCAACGATAAGCTGGCCCACTCTCTCCGTGGTGAAATGACCGAGATTGCCCATCAGAGCTTTTCTCATCCCGCCGGATCCCTGGACTTTGCTGCTGCTCATCTCACGCGCGATGAGACCGCCTTCAGTGCCTTGGGATACGCCATCGAGAATGGCGAGCTGGATCTCGTCAAGGAGCTACTTCAGGGCGAGGGTAGCAAGTTACTTAAGCAGTCCGACTACGCTGGCAACACTGCCGTGCATCTTGCTGCTGTCGCTGGCAGCACCGAGATCCTTCTGGAGTTGCTCCACCGTGGCTCCAGCGTTCACGAACGCAACAAGGCAAATCATTCGCCCCTATTTATTGCTATTAAGTCTGGTAAGGAGCCTTGTGCCCAGCTCCTGCGACTTGCTGGCGCCCACTTGTCCGTTGAAGAGAGAGAATGCCTCCCCAGTGGCCAAGAAAGCCCCATGTAAAGCAATACAAGAAAGCGAGGGGCAAGTGCATGCCGCCAGAAGAGGAGTTTTATTGTATAAAGGGAGTTGGGTAAAAAAAAAAGTAAGGCACATGAAGCGTTGCGTTTTACGCTACCACTGGAGCCGGACAGGGTACTTGGAGTTTGCTTTGTTGCATTGCATATAGCAGGACAGCTAGACGGAGTTTGATGATCACACGTATTCTCAAAAAGGACGTAGACAAGGGTCGAGCAGTGTAGTTCCATTTATTTACTTGTTTCTCCCTTGCCTAATTTTCCAACGCATATTTTAGTGAGGTCGTGGAAATTTTATGGCACAACTTTGTTTGGGCACAAGAGTGGGACCAACCGTGTGTCCCTTCCCCCCCCTTTAAAAGGTGTTTCTGCTTTGGGTCGAGGTGAAAGTAATTCCATGGTATTTTATCGAAAACCTTGAGTAGAAGACGTAATGCAAAACAGAATCGGTAATACTTCTAGTCACTTCCGATAAGATAGATGTCCTCCCAGGTTCATGAGCCAACAAGAGTTGATGCGAGCAACACGTCTAAGAGCCATCTACCCTACACCGCATCCTCATTCAAAACGCCCGGCGACAACGCAATTTTGCCCTGTCTAAACCTACCAACTAAGATAAATAATCCAGCCAAACATAAAATTGAGACATGAACTATAAAGACAAACACCATGAACATGACCAAGTCAATCGTGCCACAGGGACAAGCCAGGGTCATTTTTCATATACATGCTGCCCAAATAAGACAGAGTCACACAACTGCCACACAACTGACATCGTGATTTGCACAAATAAAAGACATAAACGAAGCCGCGTCGTGGTAGTGATAGCCGTTACTGCCCCCCTTTGTACGTCGCCCCGGTCCAATATCCATGCCTCGTCTTTGCCATAACACGAAGCCGTCCCCCCCTTTGCGAGTCCAGATCTCTTTCATCAGCAGCCGTGGTCTGTGTTGTATGCATCCCGGGCCCATTACCAAAAGAAGAAACGCCTGCTCTCCTGACGACGGCTATAGATACGTTGCGATAGCACTCGAGAAAAAGCAGGACTGATATGCTAAACACCGAGGTCCAGGGCCGGGCTGGAACCCCTTCTTAATGCACATTCCGCCTTGTGACTTCGCTGGCCGATTATCGAAGAAAAAGGTCCCCAACGCCGTTTCTCAACGTCCTTGTTCTATCCACATGGTCAAAGCCGAGGTAGTCATCATCAGTCTGTGCCACGTTCCAGAGTTCATCATCTATCGCAACTGTTAGTTTTACCGATTCTATGAGCTGGAAAGCTATTCGACTAACCATCATTGAGGTATTGAGGCTTTGAGTAATTGGCTCGTCGAACAAGAGCAAATTTGATCTTCTCGAAGCTCTTTCCTTTGATTCCGGTTCTTTTCTCCAAGCGTTTCTTTGTATCCGCAAAATTTTCGCCCTGAGTAGATGTGAGTGAGACAGTTATCTGAATTATGCGAACCAACATACCTCGACGAGCAAGAATTTGAATGGGATTCCGTGGACCCGGCTGACGTCATTCTGGAAATGGAAGACCTGAATATAGCGACCGTCCGCCATCGCCAACTCCTCAGGGGGCACACGCTCCGCATAAATTTGTGTGAACTCATTCAGATTGGCGACGGGGTGGTCTCGAGGTGGTTCGCGGTAGAATCTGTTAGAACTGGTTTCGTAAACCCGTATCCTACCACCCTCCTCTTCACTCGAGATCTGTGCCTTCTTGATCAATGCCTGGATCAACTCATCAACGGTTCCAGTCTTGGAAACCAGTAAATCATATTGGTCCTTTGGCCATTAGCAGCTATCGCCGTAATTTTAAAGGGGAAAGCACTTACCTCTTTGCTGATACCCTCGCTTAACCAAGTCAACTTAATGCTCTTCTTGGTGTCGAGCTCAGCCAGACTCATCTCGAGGACCTCGAAGTAGAAGGCATCGCCACGTTGAGTAGAGTTGAGAGTAGTGGAACCCATGGGGTTGAGAATCTGTCGTAAAGTAGGGTTTGCCCCGCGTCTTACGGTAGCCTTGGGGTTGTTCGTTGCTGCGTTCACCGTCCAGAACCGGATATGTGTGGGGTTGACGTTTAGATGAGTGCCAACGCGTTCCGCTAGAGTGTCGTATGTGATTTTGGAGTTGAGAACCAGATCGAATGGGGGATACTCATTCTGATCGCATCTATTAGGATGAGGATGGAACCTGACAGTCTTTTTGTTCTCGAGAAAGTCGTAGTATTCACGTGCATCATCAAACCGATCAGATGTACTAACACTGACACTCATTAGCAATGTTCGCCCTTGGGACGCCTTGGTGACCTACGCATCTTGTGTCTTTTCACTAGAACGCTTTTGGTCTGACTTGCGCTCATTTGTTCGCTGGAAGCAGATGATGTCTCCATCCTGGAGCTCAGCAACCTTCAACGACTGCTTTGGCTTGAGGGGCTCAATCATTGTTGGTTTGATTTCCTGCGGAATGTTAGCATATGTGAGATAAATATATGTGGAACTGATCATACCTCCCAAAGGAGAAGTTTTTCGTCGGAAGGCAGCTTCTCCCCCCAGTTCATCCTCTTTAGAATCATTGGTACTAGCTCCTCGACTTTCTTTTCCTTAGCAATGTAGACATGGCCAACACCGGTCAGGGTCTGAGTTTCAACATCGAAATGCTTTAGTAGGAGCAAAATGGTATCGTTTTTGACAATGACGCCGTTTGGCTGGCTTTGGTAGGATGGCCAAATAGGCTCGCCATCAGCATTCAACTCCTCTGCCACCTCAGCCCAAACCCGAAGACTGGTGTCTCGATGCGCAGCCGAGCGAGCATACGTCTCCTCAACAGTAAGCCGGAGATCCATAATGGGCTGATCAGGACGGATGGTCTTGTTTTGTCGGTTAACCATTAGCCAGAGGCGCACCTTGCGCGGATCTTCATCCATATCACCGGCTACTTGGGTGACGAATTCCTCCATTGTCATCGCTCGGCGGATTCGGTAGAGCTTAGGGGCGGCAGGGTCGGTGTCAGGGTTGGAGTCAAACTGGCACAAATCGGTTCCGCCATATTGCTGAAAAGACTTGTCGGTAATGACCTTGGCCATCATGTAAAGGTGAGCTTCCCTTTGTTCCTTCTTCCTTGCCTCCCGAAGTGCGGTTTCCTCCTCGAAACGCTCCTCTGCCATATGTTAGTAGTGATCTCAAAGCAGACGACAAGTAAGATACTGACTCAAGTGTCGGGGGATATCATCGTTGGTAACGGGAGCGAGGACTCGGTCAAGGCGAGACTGGCGGATGTAAACCAACATGTATGCGCTGTTCTGGCGCATGATAGGTGCCTTCTTCTGGAGAGGCGCACGAGGATAGCCGTTCGGAGGGCGGTATTCACCACCAAAGTTCTCTTCAAGCACCTCTCTCATGGTGGCCTTTGTGACCTTGTCGTCGTCATACTTGTAGAACCAGCCATCCTTGTTTGGTTTCAGGAAGGCATAGTAATGTCCAGCATTTAGATCGCCGCTATGAACGAGAACACCATGAAGTTGGTATGTCCACGGTTCAGACTTGTCAGCATCCTCCGATAGATATGGAGCGGCGTCGAAAATCTCGGGGAACTCGAGACGGTCATTAATCTTCATTGTCATGTCGCGCTGGAAGTCGTACTCAAATCGCCTAAGCTGCAGGTGAAGCACATCGGGGAAGTTGATGAAGATGTCGCCCTTGTTGGCATCCTGGAGCTTGTACTGTTCACCAGCAAAGTACTGGTTCTCTCCGTCTAGCTTCTCAGGGCGAATATAGTCCTCGAAACTCTCGAGCAGATTCTTGTTCCCGCTCACGTTCAGCTGGATATCCCAAAAGTCCTGTACGACGCTGGATTCGTAGTCAACGTTGATGCATGAAATGTAAGTCTTTTGCTTTCCGCTGAAAATTTCGGGGAGAACGTTTTGCGCCTTGGTGCCCTTCATATTTTCTTCCATCTTGTCCATCAGCTTTCGAGACAGTTCTTGGACATCCTGTTGCTCAAAAATCTGTCGAGTATCCCATCCGAAAGATTTGGTCAGCTCGTTTGTTCCGACGGCCTGCTCCGAGGTTTGTAGTTGGTAAAAGAGTCGCTGTAAGGTATAGGCATAATTGTTCATGCTCTGGTCGGTTTCGGTGGGAATTTCGTAGATGGCCTGTGAAAGTCAGTACAGCCGCTTTGAGGACCGAGAGCTGGGAACATGCCTTTCGGAACGCATTTGTGAAGTATAGCGATTGCAGAAGGGAGTTGAGGTAGCAGGTGGCACCTTGGTTCTTAAGACCGACATATCCAGTTTCCTTCTTGGAGTCGTAGTTGGCAAAGTTGTGCCATAGGACACCTGTCTCGTCCTCGACGAATCTCAGGTATGCGGTAATATTGGCGGTATCATTCTCACAAAGCGGTCGGCTACCACCCTCCCAGGGTACATTGAACATGCGTCGGTGTTCGACAAACCGTGTGAAGCCCCAGTCACCCTCCTCCTTGGTGAAACGATGGTGAGCGGCATGATGAACGTATAGGCTGGGATCGTTCGGGTTCCACAGGACGAGGGCAAACTGGACACAGCAACTCCAATTTTCGGGGACGGCATCAGCATCAAAACCGTGTTCGAGGTAGATGGAGCATTGATCGATATTGTTGCCGTGGGGGAAAAGCAAGATGCGCCTGTAGCGGGGAACACGAGGGTCAGCGACAAGGATGACATGGTTGTGGGGTGGTGACGGTGTCATTGAACGCACCATGGGTATCCGCCGGCCTGGAAAACAGGACCATGCTCTTTCTTTCCTAGGCTGCGCCAGTTTTCGACGGTCCAGGTGTGGTCGTGGTCACCGAGGATCTTGGGCTCGTCGATTAGTGGGGGTAGGACAAGCTCCCTCATCGCATCGTCTATTTCGGTCTATTGTTAGCTGGGGAGGTCGGGCGGGATGGCGAACGAGAGCCGGGCGGGAGCGTAACCGAATGTACGAAAGTGGGAGGGGGGAAACGCACGATCGCTCGCTGAAGGCAAGTCCTGGAGCTGTTCTCCATCTTGATCGAGATTGTCTGGATTAATGATGGCGACGTCCTTGTCGGGCTCATTGGCAACGCCGACGTAATCGTCCGTGTCCATGACCATGTCGTTTGGGGAATTCACGTCGTGACTCTATAAAAGACGGAATTGTCAGTAGGCGGTTCTCGCAATGTCGAGTTGAGTGAATGGGGAGGTGGTCAGGGAAAGCAAGTGCTGGTGGCGACAGGAGTCGTGTTTAGTGGTAAGAGTGGATGGGATCGATGTGAATTGGCGGGGGAGATGACGCAGGAGAGTGAGAGCGCGAGGCGACAAACGGTCCATGCCAAAGATGCCCGCCTTGCAAACATACCATGTTGAAACAGGTGGCGGCAGCGTAAACGACAGCTTGTTTTGGAGGCGAAAGCGGGCGAAAGAGCAAGTGAGACGCAGCGGAAGGAAGATCTCACGAGACGTCGTCGACAGAGGCGCCGACGGCGTAGAGCGGGCGGGCGTCTCGGCAACGGCAGCACCAGTGGCAGCAGTGGCCACAGCTCGACGGCCAAGTCGAGGAGAAGGAAAAGAACAAGGCGAAGAGGTGGCGAGAGACAGAGGATGGTGATGGGGGGAGCTTGGCAAGGTAGAAAAAAAAGAGGACGATGGACGTGGGAGGAGTAAAGATTGGATGGATTGTGGTCAGTCGCCAAATCAGAATGTAGAGGACAGAACCAGCAAAAATCCAGCAAAAATCCCCGGGTCCCGAGCTCCAAATCCCAAAGTCCAAGAACCAAGTCTGAACAAAGGCGTGGGATGGACAGGTAGAGTCGGTGGTAGAATAGAGTGGAGAGGACGAGAGATGCTAAGCCCGCCTTGCATCAATCAATCAATCAGGCACACCAGCGACGACAAGCAATCGTGGTGGGCTCTACAGAGTGTGAGTGTTACCTACGGTGCGAAACATACCTACAGAGCACACCTAGCACAGCCGCCTGGTTTCAGTCAAGCTAGTTAGGCAGAGAGGATCTGACGAGGGGGAGCGCTAGGGATTATGCGGGTACTTCGCATTGTGCGAGAGCATCGCTGCTGTAAAGGTATACGCCTAACATATCCCGCCACACAGGGAGCGTCATCAGGTCACCCCGCCAATGACGTTTCGGGCCTGGCTTCCTTTCGAGGTACCCTGCTTCACCACATGTGGATGCTAAACTCTGCTCTGCTCTGAGACATTGCTTGTTGTTTTGGCGTAAACACTAGGCGCGTACCGTTGTGAGTGTAATGCACTGCATCCCTACGGCGGGAGGATGCTAATGTGAGGCGGTTTGACGGTGTAGGTGCTTGTTTTGCACCGCAATGTGCAGCACATGTAGAACTCGCCGTCGTATTTGCTAATAGCTCATGACATAATGACATGTTCCCACTGCCACGCTGGTTTCGTTTGCCATACCCTGGCGAAGCTATTTGAGCAGCTGGGGTCAGAACATCATCCGATGCTCTGTTGCAGTAGCCGTACATGTGAGGAACCAAAACGGAATCGCAGGCAGGCGGGGCTCACTCGCTGGTGATTGACGGTCGCCCCATCGCCACGACAGACCGCTGGCGTTGATGGGATAAATAGGAGGAACAATGGGCCTAGGTATCCGTTAACCCCCACCATGTTCCCGCACGTCGTTCCCAGCGACCATGCCGATCATCAACGACGCTGTTGGATGATACCCAAGCGTGTTCTCTATGCGTGAATGTTCCTGTTGGTAATTAGTATTGGGACTAAGTTTGAGACTCCAAACTGTAAGGCTTATCGTTCGCCGGTATCGCGATGTGGGGTAACTCCCTTCGCGGGCATTTCCCCCAAGTTTTTCCCACAGCTACCCGAGGCGCCACATGCATTCGCCGTTCCGACCGTCCTTTCCTTGGCCATGCTCCCCGGATTGGACCCTTGACGCATCGCCGGCTGTGACTCTTTCGATGATCGCTTTTGACCTTAACAACTCACCCTACTACGACTTAGGTGTCACCTTTGCTCGCGCACATGCCCTAGCTTGCTCGTCGAATTGGCGTCTTTTTTTCATCTAGATTTCGCCCAACTCCGATCACGGTCTGCATGCGAGCTCCGACGACATGCCCTCCATCGCCCTGCGACCAAGCAGGCGATGCAGACTGACCAATCCACGAACCCTCCTCTCGACTACCTCGAACTGCGACCGCCCTTCAAACCACAGATTACAACTGCGCTGTGTTAGCAACCCGAGCAATCCAACATGGCGGCCCGTCTCTATCCTTGACGAGTGAGACAGCTCCACGCCCTTGGCCAGCTTGTCACTGGAGCTCTGCTAACATGATGCTCAAGATGGGTAGCTAAAGAGGCTCGACCCATCAGCCTCCGCCAGCTCATGGTCTTCGGTAGGTCTCTCACAGAGTCGCGCCTGATAAGCTCTGCGAATTACGTCCGTACTGAGCTTCCTACCCGGTGAGTCGCACCTTTCGGATAGGCGGATGGCGACTCCAAGCTAACAATGCAACTCAAGGCTCGCACACCGTATCCGAGATATGCAACGTCTGCCATATGTTGTCGTCACGAACCCTCACATTAACGAAGTATATAACCTGTACTACAATGCCTTTGACCAGTTTCGCAAGATGAAGGAGGTCAAGACGTTGGAGGACAATGACAGAATGTGCAACATTATCAGCCAGAACCTCAAGGGCCACTTGACTGTCATACCCAACCTGGCCATGGGCATCCTGGAATGCGGTGGGTTAATGAACCCTAACGACCTGGACAAGTTCATGAACACGATCCTAAGATCTGTGAGTCTTAGCTGACCTGAGTTTGTCACGTTACACTAACCTCATCATCAGCGCATCTCTCGACGGGTCATTGCGGAGCAACACCTCTCACTCACCGAAACTTTCAACTCTCCACACTTCTCTCCTGGTTCTAAGCTCTCTGAAGCCTATTTTATTGGAGAGGTGTTTATCAGGTGCAACGCCAAGGACGTAATCGACCGCTGCTCAAAGGCCGTTTCTGCGCTGGCCCGCTCCGTCAATGGCCCCGATGCCCAAATCCCTGAGGTGAGGGTCAATGGTCACGTAGACGCCAGCTTCCCTTACATCCTCAGCCATCTCGAATACATTATTGGCGAGCTTCTCCGCAACTCATTCCAGGCTGTCATCGAGCGCCATCAAAAGTACCCGGACCCGACCACCGCTGGTGTTCCGCCTCCCATCGAAATTACCATCTGTGAAGCGGCACAGCATGTCATTATTCGCATCTGCGACCGTGGGGGTGGTATCCCACGTGCCGAGCTCCCTTACCTCTGGTCCTTTAGCAAAGGGCCTCAGAGCCAGAAGCGGCTTGAGAACCTTTCGCATGTACCCCGCATGGCCGCCACTATGCAGGAGCTCCACGTCGAAGGCGAGCTCGCTCGGGCGGATCTGAAGACACCAAATTACGATAGCTCCCTCTCTTCTTTGACTAGCCGCCCGCCAAGTCTGCGTCTTGGTATGGGTCTGCCTTTGAGTCGCGTTTATGCTGAGTACTGGGCCGGCAGTCTGGAGCTGCACAGTCTCGAAGGCTACGGCGTTGATGCGTTCCTGCAGATTTCTAAGCTTGGGAACAAGAATGAGCAGCTGGCAACACGGGCTAGCATGGATGCTGTGTAGGACGAGACCTTCGGCCTAGGATGATGAGAGATACAATGCACGGAAGAGTATTTTTGGACGATATTAATGTCCATATTGGAGCATTTGGGCGGGATGATCTGTAGGTTCAACTTTATGGTTTTGGGTACAAGCATGGAGTTTCGTGGGACAAGTCCATTATCATTCAATATTTCTCTCTATAGTTGCGCTGAGTCAGATGAGTCAGATCAGTCCTTGACTGAGCACATTTAAGCATTGGTACACAGCGAGCATGCGAATATCAAGACAGCTAATCCAATAAGTTGTTTGGTATCATGAAAGGTGATGACTGAATTACGTGGGGACTAAAAATGCCTAGCTGAGAAGGGCTCTACTAAAAGGTGCAAAAATAAAAAAAAAAGGGCGAGACTATCAAAGCTTTCTCCGTATGTCTTGTTCGTTTCGAGGGGGTCGTACTTTTGGTGTTTAGCCGCCGTCACAACCGAGGATCAAAAAACGCGGACATGTTGGTATCACAAGCTCGCAGGAAATGACCGCAAGTCGACCCGACAAATTATACTCCAATCGTTTTCCGCCTTGGAGACCGGTGGACATTAATACCCATCTGCGCGTGCTCCCCCCCATCTTTCTCCCTCCCATTGTGGTATTCTTGACCCTTTCATTTTTTCAACTCCAAACCCCAAACTGGAGTCACAGGTAAGAGAAACGACAAAACCACGAACATCCGACTACAGCCACAAAAGAGTATTGGCCGCGGAAGAAGCAGTTTAGCGACGGCCGTGGCTGCGGACAGCACTGCCCTGCATAGACTCGAGTTCGGCCTCGAGTTGCTTGATCTGGGCGTGGGTCTGCTCGAGATCCTTGTTGAGACGATCGCGCTCGGAGATGAGCTTCTGCTCCCACTGTCGGAAGCGCTGCTCCTCGATCTTGACCTGCTCGGTGAAGCGCTTGCGCAGAGCCTCTTCCTCCTCCTTGAACTTGGGGTTGTCGAGCTTGCGGGGGCGAGCCTCGCCAAACTTGCGGGTCTCCATCTGCTGGGCGCGGTAGGCCTCGTAGTGCAGCTCCTCGGTGGTGTGGATAAGGTCGAGCATGTGGGTTCGGATGAGGATAGAGCGGAGCTTCTTGAAGTCGCAGTGGTCCTCGTTCTCAACCTCGGCAACACCCCAGGAGTACTGACGACCTTTGACGATGCGGCCATCACCGGTCTTGACATCCTTCTCGGAGCCGATGACGGCAAAGGGCATGGCGTTCATGAGGCTGCGAGCGTGCTGGGCAGCAGCTTCATCGTCCTCCTCAATCGGGGGCTGGTAGATCTTGATGTTCTGGGCCTCAATGACTGAGACAATCTAGAGTACATGATTAGTGGACCGATACAGGGGGCAGATGAAAGCTGGGCAAGTTTGAGCTTACTCGCTGCTTGAACTTGGCCAAATCGGCAGGGCTGAGAGTATCAGCCTTGGCAATGACGGGGATCAAGTTGACACGAGAGCAGAGTCTCTTCATGACCTCAATGTCGAGGGGCTTGAGGGTGTGGCCAGTGGGGCGAATGAAGTAAAGGCAGGCGTGGACACGGAGATCGATCTTGTCCTGTCGACGGGGCTGCTGCTCCTGAAGCATGTAAGACTCGTGCTGGTCGTCGAGGAACTCGATGATGGGCATCCAGGAGTCGCGGTTGTTAACATAGTCGCCGAATCCGGGGGTGTCGATGACGGTCAGTCGGACTAGATATTGTTAGCGGTAACTATGACATGTCATGGGTAGTGGAGGCATTACCCTTGAAGAACTTCTCCTCGAGTTCGGCCTTGGTAATCTCGATCTCGACCGTCTTATCGACCTGCTTTTGGTGGCGGCGCTTGTGGTCGGCGTAGTTCTTGATGGTGGTGGAGAAAAGGGTGTTGATGAAGGTGGTCTTTCCCAGGCCAGACTCGCCAGCAACCTGTAATTGCGCGGTCAGATTAACGTGTCCGAAACAGAAAACCGGCAAGAACCTGAAGATTCTGCATCGACTTGAAAGGGGCAAACGGGCGTACCATGATGGTGAAAGCAGCACCACGCTTCGCGACAATCTTGTGTCGCTGGTTGGGGAGATTGGCAATGCCAATCGGTGAGGCGCTCTCAGCAGCTGCAGACATGTTGGGCGAGATGTGCTAAACGACAGAAGAGACGGATCGAGGGGACGGGATGCTGGAGGCGATATGCACTGAACAGGCGGAGGCAGTGAGAAGTTGCACGGCCGGCTGCGATGATGTCGAACGAGCAGGAACAAGTCGAGGTGGAGGTTTAGGAGCTCGTGCTTCAGGGGAACGAATTTCCTGCCCTTCTTTGGGATGAGGCGTCTTAGGGGGGGCTGGCCTAGGCTTGCTTTGGTTGGCCAGTGCGACGCGGACCGTGAGTGGACAGTGCTCCTTGGGGAGTGGACACGGGGCACTAAGGGAAGTTAGGGACGCCAGGGAGATGGCCAGGGTAGCGAGCAGGAGCCATACACAGGCAAATGGCACCTACCCACTCGTTCCAGTGACAGCGGTCTGGGTGGGTGGGTGCTCGTCACCTAAAGGGAGCGCGAGACACGGCAGTCGCACACAGTGAACACTGGGATGGGCTCTTCCAGGG